>VBVQ01003396.1:0-18997 GCA_011636635.1 Tetramorium simillimum | reverse complement strand
CCCCTACGCCCCTTTCCCCTCTGTGTTACTTCTCAGTCGCCTCTTACTCGAGTTTGCGCCCGAAAATCAGCCTCCACCCTTGCCTACCAACGGGTCTTTGCCCCAGGATAGGGCTATCAAATGCACGTTGCGTCTTCTGACTGAGCCAAGACATCGCTTATGATCCTGGACCAATAACCTCCCTCGCTCAAACGCACTCTTCGTACGAGCGTTTCTTAGACCGACTAAATCGGTATATTCAATATTCGGATTTTTTAAATGCGTCACGCTTAAATTACTTCTACAATATATGTTATATAACACTACATAATTTCCATAATTTTAATCTATTATTTTTTCAATGCTGTATAATCAAAGAACAAAAATAATTCAAAAATTTAAATTATATTAAATTTTAGTTTTTTATAAATATTAAGTTTTAGATATCACGTCGCTAAATACATGCGGATCAATGAAATATATAACACGAGCTACAATGGGCTTTCGTTGAAGACTCTCTTAAAAAAGCCACGTCTTTTACGATGATCCCGAAAGCAGTGAGACACCGATGACTCGTGCCGTGTAAAGAGTTTATCGAAGAAGAAGGCCGTTAAGGGTAAAGGGTGGTTTGTGAGCACGGTAGAAGCGAGACGGAGAAGCCTAGCGGGACAATCTCATCTCGATCCCGTCGTACATCGTGCCACCCGAGGCCTTACATCTCCGACGACCTCGTCCTACGTCCCTCTAAGGGACCCGTATACCCTCCAACGACTCTACCATTCTGCCAACCCCTGCCACCCCCCATCGCGTAGGTACACCGGGTCCTGCGACCCTCGACGTGGCAAATTGAGCACACTCGCCCCTCACCAGGGAGGAAGCGAGACCGAGCTACGTTACGAGCGATATATGTGGACTATTCGACAGACAAACGACCCTCTCTCCCTCCTTCAAACTTCTGTCGCGGGGCGCCGCTTTTTTTCTCTTTTTCTCTTTCCTGTGACTTTCTACTTGGGATCGTCCGGACGGCGAGGTAAACAGATAATGACGATCGCAAGGAACGTCTCGATTCCAACTGAGAATGGAACGTATTCACATGAAAGGACCGTTAAAAGTTTCACTCGCTAAAGATATCAGAATACCCAACGTCCTGAGACAACGATTAGCTCGTGTAATCGATAAAATAAATGTTAATTGCTTGATAAAAATACGAGCAGATTCTTTCCACGTGATTCTCTGTGTCGTAGCAAATAATTTGTCCGAACTTAAAGACAGCTAAAATAACTTTAATCAATCTTCATTGTCGATAGAATATAAGTCACAAAAAAAGCTAAAGGAACAGCGAAATGAAAAATAATTTTAGAAAAAGCAGGAAAAGTGCGCTCTCACTATAACTCTGCATATTTTAATAAAATTCTGCATTCTCGCTGCGTCGGAAAAGCTAATTCTGCAATGACGTCGTACTCGTAAATGTTGCAACAACAAGAAAGTTTAGTTTATCACGAGTTTATTGCGAATTAAGTAGCGAGAAGGCGAGCGCGAGAGCGGCAGCTAGAAATATTCTGGAAGCTTTTCATAAATACTGAACGACACCCAGGGCGAATCCAGACGCGCTGGTAGCACCCCTGAATCAGGCTCATCTCGCGCCAGCGCGCGGCGGTTTTCGCCCGGGTCTAATAAAGGGTTAATTAATACGCTTTAAACCGTCGCTCTCGAAAGGGGTGGCCGGGGTGCGACGCGACCTACAAAGCGCTCCGCGCTGGATGCGAGAGAAAGAGGCGAACGGCCGTCACTTTCACACCGCCTCGGATCAAATCGAATCGCTAGGCGTTATCGCGTGAATCCCCTTCTGCGAAACGGTGCAAAACGAGAAGAGAGGTAGAATAAAAAATAAAGAAACGTAAAGTGCGCGTTCTCACTTTTCGTATAAATGTGTAGTAAACTTGAACATGATGTTAATATAATTAATCAATATTAATTAAATTCTTCCATTCTTTATATGTTTCTTTATATGTAAAACAATAATAATAAATGAATTAGACCCGTCTATAACATTCGCCCGAAATAAGGCAATCACTATTTTTGGGACAATCGACAAGATTATTAAGGATTCCCATGTCAGACGACGATGAAATTGGGAATTATTGCGCAGTGTGCGCACTCACGTGGAACATCCCGGTGTAACTATTGAAGGATACGCAATTATCTCACCGGTGTGACACGGGGAACGGCGCAAGGCCGTATAAAGTCGGCAACGTTAACGGTAAATCCGTACGGCGTCGTCCACAGACGGGAGGAAGCAACGAGACGTCTCCTCCTCGGTAAACCCAATTTATTTCGTTCCGGGCAAAAGGGAGGTGAGAGCGAAACGAGAAAGCCCTTCTCGGGGTGGGCGCCAAACGGTGATGCCACCGGCGACTTGTGAACCACTTGTCGCTGTTACGGCCCCATAAATTCACGGTGCCGCCGACAACAACGACGACGACCTGAGTCACACTCTCGCTCTCTCTTTCTCTTCTCGTCCGGGTCGCTCGTGTTCGGACACCTACTTACTTAGTTGCAATCCGGACTTAAGTTAGAAGGACGTAAGATCGCGAGATTTCTAATCGAAATCAGCGCATATATTTCTCGTCTTGACATTGAGTATTCTACTGCCATAACTATCATCTATCTTTCGTTAGCTTAAATATTCTCTAGAGTACAATATGCTGAAATAGAATTAAATATGATATAAAAGTTGAATTTAAAAAGTTTGTTAAAATTAATATAAGGGAAAATATATATAAAATTTAATATTAAATTAAATTTAAAAAATTGTCCCTTCTTTAAATCTTTTTTAATCTTTCCACCCTACCACGCAAAATTAAAGTCGAATTTATTATCGAATAATCGAATTAACTATACGTGTACGTAGATGTGAATGGGAACATTGCTAAAGCCAACGGGGATGATAAAGATACGTGAAACGGAGGCTGAGGCAATAAGAGAAAGATCGAAGAAGATAGGCAGAGAGAGAGAGAGAGAGAGAGAGAGAAACAGAGAGAAATGGTAGGCTTCCTGCATCCGACGTCTCGTCGAGGAACGTAACGTAACATAACGAGATGAAGTCAGTCGTGTATGACGTCACGGTGGTGGGCGTTCTCGTCGTTGCGCTAGCTCGCTTCCTGGCGACTGTTTCCGTGGAACGGTGGAGGCCGTCAACAAAGGACGGCCAGCCACCCAACAAGAAAGGGAAGACCCGTCTCGTCGTATCTCTGCGTAGTCGTATCACGCGAGCGCTCCTTGGACCGTTGGGTCGCACTTTGCGAGCCAGCGATAGAATGAATTCCTACAGCCTTTCATTGATAAGAATCTTCCTCATTTGCAAATCGCGCTAACAATGAAATATGCAAGTTACATCATGCCAACAGTTATACAAGACAAGCAGATGTGAAAATAAAAGTGATATCGCAGGTTAAATATTATAGATTAATTCCTCTTCTCATTTCTGTGAAAACTTTAAACGAGAATATATAATAAGTTATTACAACATTATCTTCAAGCAGATTCCGATAAAATTATTCCATGTGCGTGGAAAAGCATTATTTTATAAAAGTAGGTATGATGTAAACGTAAAAAATTAAGATTTCATAGCAAATCGCTATTTTCGAAACGCCCCGATGATTATCACGCATCAAACTACGCCGACAAATGAAATTCCCGGGTCATCGCGCACCCATAAAATTGTTTTGGTCTCCACGCGTAGCCAATTCTCGGACTCCGACGCTTTTTGGAGCGTCAGCTTCAGCTTCGGCCGTGGCGCAGACCGGCGAAAAGGGAGGCGGGAGCACACAGAGAGAGAGAGAGAGAGAGAGAGAGAGAGAGAAAGAACAGGAAGAACGGACGAGCGGACGACGCGAGGGATGTCAAGGGAGTGTATATATATGACGACCCCCATTGAACGTCGTAGTTTGAAAACTTTGGACGTTAAGAGAAAGGGTAGCGCTGGCTGTGCCGAGGACGTATTGCAAAGATTCCGTGCGGACGTTTTCGAGGCGTAGGGACGCCTGTAGAACGGCGCTGCAGGGATCTCCTAGACATCGCTTCGATTTAAGGAGTGCCAGACTCACGGCAGGACGATGGAAAGCGCCAGGATTTTGGATTCTATCGGGGTAACGACCGGAGCGAAGAGAGAAGGAGAGCAATGAAATGCTTTCATCCTGGCGAGATCCTCACGGAGGTGAATGCGATTCGTCGAGGAAACACCGCGCGACAGGAATAGAAATCCCCCGACCGATCGCTCGCCGCAGCACGGAAAATAGACGCACCGTGGAACGTCAGCAGTAAAACCCCACGTCATCCGCAAGCGACATCATTCACAAAACATTGATCTAAGGCAACAGAGGAATAGCTATATGCCAAGAGATGTCATAGGGTTCAACGTAGCGTACGATGAGTACACACACACACGTACACACATGCATACGTACTCGAGTCGATTATCTTATAGAATTACAATCGGAGCAAACGTTTCTCTTAATCTGTCCTTTATAGACCATTTTGTGCAAAGAAATATTATAAATTTTAGATTAACGTAAAGATGTTCGATCGTCTTGTCAAACGGCTTAATGAGATAATTATCATAAGAATGTCATAATCGCGTATTTATTTCTTCTAAACTATAATTGCTCGAGTGGAATTCGGATCGCGCAGCGTACAGATTCGCCGTGTAATATTTCAGCGCCATTATCGAGTCTCCGCGTGTCTTTCTACAAAGGGGAAATCAAAGAAAAGAGGGAAATGCCAGGCAGAACGAGTCAATAGCTTCGCCGCTATGAAGCCGGCATCACGAAACAAAGGGCGAACGAGTGAACGAAAACCCTTTGAGAAAATCCTCAACCTCCCATCCTGTCTTTTCTTGGCTCGTGGGTGGGATTGCATTGCCGCTTCGCCTGCATTCTTTTAAAAAGATTCTTCCGCTCTGGTTAACATCTTGCGCCGGTCTGCAAAAATAGCTGAAGCAGCGCGAACAATTCGAGGAATTTTGCAACGTCGCGTAGCACAGAGGAAGCTGCATTCAGGGCGAACGCGAAGAAATTTTGCAATGAGGATATAGAAGCTCGGCGCTTTATCATTTCCCTCCTTCTCGAAACAGTAAAACGATACATAAATGCGACTGATTAAGAAATACTTGCTATCTCTTGCATCGCGATTGCATAGATACGAATTCAAAACTTGTCGTCGTCGTCGTCGTCATTGCGACAATAGGCCATCAGAGCCATCAAAGATAGAGCAATTTTCAGGTAATAGTTCCAGTCGAAGACTACCCTCGAAACACTTTGTCCGTTTCGTCAAACTGAAGATGGCTTTTAAACTCAGTCGCGCCGCTATTCACCGTCGCGTTCTGTCAGGCAAGGCCTCGCACTAATGAAGGACGACCGGCAGAAACGGGTATGGGTGGGTCCAACGACGCGGGCAAAGGCCAACAGGTCGCCATTAGAGCATACTGTTTCGAACTACTAATAGCCAATTCATGCGACCGCCCATCCGAGCCTGGGCTGCTAGTCTACCTTCCTTCCCTGTAGTCACCCCGTGCCCAAGATTGTTGCGCCATATAAATATACGCGACTATGGAACTCACCTTCACTTTATCAATCATCTACCGATTAGCTAATTAAATCAATTTTCTTTCGCGATAATTCAATTCTCCGAAAAATCGCGAAAGAACTATTTTTAATATACATTTCGTGAAGCTAGATTCATTAAGAAAGAAAATAGAACTTGAAATGAGAATAAATCTGCAATATTGTTCTATTTTATTAGAATTGTAGAACCGATAATTCAAATATGTCGTAAAATTAAAACAGAAAAAAATAAATCTTTTGTACTGTTTTGTAAAAATGTATCGATTACATTTTATATAAGCCAAAAGAAAATTCAGACCTAAATATTCCTTTCTAAATATTTTATATGTATTCTGTATAAAAAAGAATTATGAAATGTATAAAAAAAAACAATGTATTAAATAGTTGACCTACATTGTTGGAAATTTGTGTTATTTTGTGTTATTCTTGTTCTAAATTATTTGTCATTTTTAAGAAGGGAGCGGCGAGAATGCAGTAATCGTCTTTAAAATTGTCCCGCTGTAACGGAGGAGGTTCGACAGGAGTTCTACACATTGGGTAGGCATGTAGCTACGTCGGATGTACGAGCTAGTTCCCCACGGTCTGCACCCTCCTTCGTACAATGCTTGGTCTTCGTCTTGCGCGCTCTAGCCGCGTAATTACGAGGGGAAAATTAAGCACCGACACAGCCGCCGGTCGGTCGGACGGTCTGCCGGTCCTCTCGCTTCGTTAACGAGAGGGAAGGACGAGGTTCCAAGGAGCGAGGGAGAAGACACTATGTAAAGGGAAGTAGTCACGTTCCTGGTGCTTGCACGACAAAGACGACAAGGTAGAGAAGCTTGTGCCAGCCAACCGCCAGCCTTCTTAGATCTCGACGATGGATCGAGCCACAAAGCGACCATTAAAAGATCATATCACCCGGCGTCACGACTTCAGAGATCCACTGGCGGAATATCTCGACAGTCGCTGAAGTCTAGAAAGGAAAAGCGTCCCTTTCCTGCCGCTATCGTCACTTATTGAACGAAGCAATCGTCTTCGTAGCATGTCTACTCTCTACATATTTATTATGTTATATTTATTGTAGATTATTTAATAAAATATTGTACGAAAAAACCGATATATAATTTCGTATTATTATATTATATAATAAATATTATAGCAATAACGAAATTCCGAATTCTAAAAATGCATCTATATACAATCTTTTTTCTAGATAACTATTTGAGACTATGAATAAATTTGTGCAAAGTTTTCATTACTTCCGATGGGCATAAATTTAGGCGATAATTCAAATTTCTCGAGAAAATTCAACTAAACAACGGGGCTTATGTTTCGTTGGAACTTCTGAAAGATATCGCTACGTTACGGCTTGCGGCTGCCGGTTCTCCGCAATGATCGTCTTTTCTCGCTGCAAGCGTTTCTTTCGCACGTACGCAGCGTCTCTCCACTTTCTTAATCCGTTGCGCCACGCGGAAGATTATTTTACGAGCCTGCGGTGCCACGGCATCAGCTGCGTCTTCGATATGATCCCAACCCTCGATAGAAGTAAGCGAAGGAGGGAGAGAGACAACCTACCTACCACGAAGCCAGTGAAAGACCACCCTCTAATGCGAGTTAATAATACTCCCCTATTTTTTAAGAGTCACTATTTTATTTATAAGATACGGACCCATACGCGTAGAAGGATATTTACGGGGTAAGCGACTATTATCTCATACCCCCGGTCTCTTCGGTAAACCGGAGGGAAAAGAAAGCCGTTTTCCCCGAAATATATTTCCAGATGCATACTTTATGTTGCACGCAACACCGTACTCGTGGATGCTTCTCATATTTCGCGTCAGTATGTCAGGTCCGATAAAGCTTTGCATGTAATATTCGATGAGGAAACAAAGTACGTAATTGCTTGATTACGATATGACTACCGGTTTTTTTCTTCTTTCTTTGGAAACGATCTAAAAATACGCGCAAACATATTTAATGATAATATAGAGATATTTCAGCTTAGCAAATTAACTTGCTTATTCAAAGTAATTTTTAAAAATTAATGTACAAAAAATATAAATATAAACATGTCGAAAATAATAGAGCAGAATTTCCATTATATTTCATTGCATCTTCAATTGCTGCTTATTGATCAGACAATGTAACAAAATTTCCGTAGGACAAACTTAATTTGAAGCCCCAATAGACTCATTGCGATAAAATTTTTCAATAACTAATAATTTCAACCCCTTAGAAGAGAACTCGTGTTCCAAGTTCGCGCTTGGCCTGGAAATTTTCCTCTCATCCGTGGTGGCTGTAATCGCGCAGGGAGTTCCGTTTACCGTCCAACAAAGGCATCCACGAACGCTCAGAAGGAAACCCTGGCGGTCCGAGTCGGACAAAAGCGGTCGCCGCGGTAATTATCGTCGACGTGAGCGAGAGGCGAGAACAAGGAAGAGAATCGCATGCACATGAACGCCGTCGACGACCTCGACTACGGGAAGGACCACGGTCCGCTAGGACGCTGACTGGGCTTCACCGAGTTTCCAGCTAACCAAGCAACCATCAGGAACCAAAGTTCCCACCGGTCGTCTAGGCTTCCGAGCTGGAAACTTTCCGTCTGGACCTGCTCTCCGTAACCGAGGATCGAGCTTCTTTGTCCGCCCACCTGGCCCCCGGATTGCCGGTCGAGTGAACACAGCTGTCGCAGCAATCGCAATAAACGTCCATTAGCGCCAAGAAGACCTGCTAGTCCACAACGTAAATTACAACGATTGCGCGATAAACTGGATTCTCTCCCATGTTACGCATCATGGAATCCTTTTCCCCCGAACTGAATCCACACTGAATCCACACTTTTCTTAATCTCGAAACTAGATTTAAGGCGAAAGAGATTCGAAAATCAGTCTGGATGACGCGTACGTCTCACGATTCGCGTTCCGTCCCTCGTCGCGAACGACTCAACCAATTACAGTATTTTCCGGGGGAACGGCGCAGAGAGATTCTCTTATGCTCCCCGCTATCTTATGGAGCGTATGTAAATTAGAGTCTCGTCGAAAGCGCGGCTTCCTTCGAAATCTGTCTGTTGTCTCAGTTCGATTCCACTCTTCTCTCTCCCTCGCACGCTCGTTCACTCTATCCTTCTCCTCACGAGAGCTCTAACGTTACCAACACAGCCACTGATGGGTTTGTATTCTAATTTCGCGCTTTGGTTTTCACCCGGCTTTCCGCCAAAGCGAGGCGAGGCGGCACGGCGAGAGTGGGGAGAGGAGGGTACGTTTTCTTCGCTGCAACCACCCACGAGGATGAAATCGCTTTCCAACTAATCCCAACGGAACCCTCCTCCCCACTCCTCGAGGGTAGCAACCCTGCGCGATCCTTTCTTATCCCGCAATGGCGAGCTTCTTTCTTCCTCTTCTTCGTCTTCTCCTCCGTCAGCTGGGTAACCAAGAGATTCCGGATTTTAATACACGTAAAATTAAAATTAGACCCATATTTGCATTTGGTAATGGGAAAAAGAACGCCACCGTGGGATAAATTCTCGCACACGCCGCGAGACATACCGAGGAGGTTTCTTGCGGCTTACGGCATATATTAAACTCAAAGCCCACAACGTCGCGTGGTTTAGTAAGCTTGTCTCGGCGATTAAGGCGAATTACACGTGAACAATGCGATTATCTTTAAAAATGTAAACTTTTATAAATCCCATTTAAAATGAATAAAATTAAATTGTCATTAAACGATTATTTGTAGTAAACCAATATAAAAAATAATTTACTGATATACACCAAACTATAATATCTTATAAAAATATTTTAAAAATTAAATCGGGATTTAATCTAAAATTTTCTAGAAAGATCTATTTAAAGATAATTTATAAAAATGACACAGCAGCTTACGTCTGAAATGCACAGATAGATCTAGAAATAAAGACGTAAAATAACTAGTTTTTTCAAGTGATTTGCAAAGATTTTTCTGTCTTGTAGTTTAGAGAAGATAAAAATTGTTTTATATCCTAGCAATCAATTAAAAAAAAATTTCTTAAAACATTTCTTTTTCCAGTTACTCATTCGTTTCATTAAGGTAAGAACGTATTTAATTTTAATTACATACGTTTCCAAGCCGGGATTTTGGAAATAAAGTTCTACTTGTTGATAAACACAGTACGCACACGAGCTATTAAGTTGCTATTTAATGCTATGTTAAACTTCTTGTGAAGCAAGAGATCTTCAAATGCAAGCAGTATTGAACCTGAAGATCCCTTATCACTGACCAAGGTACACAAGATGCCAGATAGCAAAACATCGGACGGACTGGGCCAAAGGGCGCAGGCTCTATAGAGGTTTGCTGAAGTCCTAACCGCGGCCTAACGACGGCTATCAGTGGTATATCGGGAAAGGAGAAACTCAGATCTTATCGGTGCGTTACCACCTAAGCTGTTTGCGTCTTGTAAACTCGAAGATTACCAAAGTGGTTTCCCCATCGACTTCCCTCCTTCTCTTCCCGATACGAGATAACGCGACCGACGAGGAAACCGTGGACGAGGGTCTCGAAGTGGGTATAGACGCCGAGGATCCGGATGGCATTCAATGTGTGAATTGCGGCGTCTAGGGTCGCCTATCCCATTCCGATTTTGGATCTGGTCAGACACGCGCAAGACCTCGCATAAGGTTAGACGCAGCTTGCCTGACCATCCAATCATTAACCCGAATTACGTCCTGACCACTCTAACTCGAGCAATATTAATGATTAAGTTAGTTCACAAACCCGAGCAATAACAAACGTCACAGTGCGTGTAGAAAATTATGACACGATTATTGAATAATGTTCACACCACACATTACGTTTAGAATGAAAATTATATTATTGGAAAGCTCAGTTTCAGTCTTGAATTTCGAAATTCTTAGAAGCTAATTTTCCGCATAAGAAGACTGAATCGAGTTAAGTTTGATATGAAAATACTGTATTAGAATGTATTTAAATCATCTTTGCGTTTCTATTAAAAGCCAACGAATCTATGTCGAGAAATTATTCTCGTCACGATAGCGATATGCTCAATGCGTCTGATGCCTTCAAATTTCGCGTCCCATCGACTTATGCATAGATTCCAACTGTGTCCTCAGTGCAGCAACAAAGTTGCCGATTCGAAGTCTCGGAGAATCGTCTTCCCTGGCTACACGAAGATCCAGAGAAGAGTAGAGGCGAAACGGGCGTACGCATGGAATCTACGGAATCGCGGATTCGCCGACGAAGTAATAACTTGGAAGACGGTTCGCGCGAGTCCGTCGCAGGTCGCGCTTAGAGGAACACGTACGAAAGTGGATAAGCAACCGCCAGGAGAAGTTCATTCATGCGCTGACGCGTCCGGAATAGGTTATAGGTAACGCGAACACCACGTACTCCACCGTCTACCTCTCGCCCTTCTCGTACCCTCCACTTTCCTTTCCTTTCTCTCTCCCTCTCTCTCTCTCTCTCTCTCTCATCCTATCTTGCAACCACCCTCATACGAGAATGCAATAACGACTGGGAGTTTCCTTGGGAGATCCTCCAACATCGTCTTAGAGGTCCTGGCCGTAGTTAGCCCGCATTAGTAATCTCCCCAAGGTATTCTTGAATTCTACGTCGCCAAAGCGAGCAACCATCCTCTCCTCTCTAACCGACGATTGCAAATTCAAATTCGAATTTCAAAGAGTTATATTACATATTACTTATATGTCTCTGGTTTATTTAATTTTTTTTCTATTTAATTTCTGTATTCTGTACATTGCTGAAGTTTGGTAGGAGCAAAAATTAATCATAATTTATACATGATTGTTGAATTTAGTATATAAACTTTTTATATAATTTTATTTCAATTCAAATAAAACTGATGTTTTAAAAGAGGACAAGTATGATTGACAGATTATTTTAATAAACGTTTCACAAACTACTACTTTATTTTTATCGCTTCCTTTCGCTGTATGTCTATCAAATCATAAGATAATGTCGTGATTCAAAGTATTGACGTAACTGACGTACCGCGCAAATATCTCCCCTGCGAATTATTCCGGATATCGAAAAATTCCTCTCGAAAATACATGAAATCCGACGGAAGCTCCAACAGCGGTTGTTAAAAACGCGGCCATTCGTTAGAGCCCTCTTAATTATCCGCGAAAACAGATCACGGCGGAGAGGCACACGTGAAAGTACTGAACTTTCGAATGGAAACCATTTCGATCGCGCATATCCCCTTCATCAGTCTCGGCAACGTTTTTCTCCGATTCGCATTTTACCTCTTACCACGTACGAAGGCGCTATCGCCGTAACAACTGTTACGTTTCGCATGTCCGCCGCGCCGCCACCTCGACGAACGTTTATTCGCGCACTCATTAGTGAAATCGTTTTCGGCGGCAATTGCGACGGCCGAGAATCACGAGGAGTCGGGGCGACATCCCGACCAAACCAAATCGGTACTGACGATTGATAGGACTCACCTACTCCGTCACAAGACGAATGCGAAATCGACGAGTCGGTCTCTCGAGGGTCGAAAGGGTCTTCTCCACCGCCTTACGGGCTCACACCGGACTAAATTAACCATGAATGGCCAATTAACCTGGAGACTGTGCCAACTAACCGCCACAGCCGCCTTCGGTCTCTGGACTAAATTGATCGCCGTCGTATACGAGGACGGTTAATCGTTACTGATTGCATAAGAAGTGGTAATCGCGCTTGCATTTCGAAAAATATGATCACGTGAGCTGTTGGTCGCGATCGATTTCTGGCAAGTGGCCATGCCCTCAGTCTTGAGATTTAATTTCGTACGGAATTGAAATAATTATGAAGAACTATCTGAGTTTTTATACATTATCAGATCAAAATAATTATTTTCAGCGATATCTTGGAAAAAAGCAGCATTCCAAAATAATACTATAGCTATTATTCTTTTATTCATAATTTAAAATTTACGAATTTGTCACAGTTAAAATGAATTTCTTCCTTCTATTCACAAATAAACAAAAGAAATATTAAGAATTTTTAGAAATTATTAATTAGCTATCTAAATAAATTTTCCCTCATATAACATATTCCAATAACTTTGTAGCACAATAATGCTTCACAAAATCATATAAATGAACATTGAATCAACATGTTACCATCAAGTAAATTTGAAAATTGGTAATATTAAAATACAGGATACGTAATATTTCCTTCATCCTTCGCTTTAATTCAGATTAAAAAATCAAAAAAAAAAAGCTAAAATTTTCAGTCGATTATTTTCGTTCGCGCTGGACGATACACGAGGTTTGAGAAAAGCAGCAATCCCCAATTCCCACACCCTCGGATCCCCGCTCTAAACCGTCTTCCTACGAGATGGGGGGAGGGTGCCGTTCCACGCGATGGTACATTTTTAATTACTTACACCCACGCAGCTGCATCGCGCGATGACTATAAATCAAGCGGAGCGCCGCCCAGCAAAGTAATTACAGCTTGAATTTTAGATAATGTTGCCGCAAGCACGGCTCACCCTCCCCCTTCCCACCCCCTTCTCACTCTGCTGAACCATCCGCCTTTCGTTCAACCAACCCCCGATCCGTCGTAAATAGATCATTGCCGCGCTGGATTTTTGTTAATCTTCGGTCGCGGGCAATAAACTCGCGTAAAATATCAATATGACTAAACCAACAACTCACATCATCCTTAATTAATATCTTAACTTACGTACTATAAAATATTGTCATAAATTTCAATATAATATCGTATAATATTACAAATTGCTTCTTTACTTTTTAAAACTTTATTTACGTACGTTACTTAATCATATTTTTAATTAATAAACATTATCAGACGATATATAACAATTAACCATCACACTGATGTCAATCAATTTTTAGCATTTATATAAACTTCTCAGTTTTGATGTACTAGAGAGTCGTGTTTGAAACTTTATTTCAAGCTTTATTTCAAGCTAATTTTGAGATTTGCAGTATTGGGGGACAGAGGTAGCTTTGTGGCTAAGCGTCGGAGTCGGAGTCGACGTCGGAATTGTTTACATAATTATGCGCCAATTAAGAGAGCAGGCTACAGGAGGCAAGAGAGAAAAGGAAAACGCGAACGGAGAATCGGTGCCGAGTGGCTGATGAGGGCAACAGCCATCTCGATTCCCGCGCAATTAAGGTGCGGTTGAGAAAACCTAAAAAAAAGACTCGCTAGGAAAGAGTGGAATTTAATTAGGAGCTTGTGCTCTCTTGTACCGCCAGACAGCCATGAAGAAGCGAAACACAGTGCGGACGAAACTGATACGTAAAAAGAGATCGAGAGAAAGAGCATTGCAGAGAGTAGAAATTATTGAGTCGAATAATTTAAGAGCGGGGCAGAGAGAGGAAGGTAAAATGACGGTAAGAAGCAGGGAGGAAAGAGAGAGATGGAAAGAGAGGTGGAGCGGAGAGAGAAAACACGAGCAGTAGGGGATATCGTCAGTGAAGACATAACAATCAGGAATATGATAACACGCGGGACGGATGCTTACCTTCACCTCAGACCTTCGCGAGGATGCCGAGGAGTCGAAGAGGATGACGGTGGGGTAGAGGCAGAGCGAGATGAAAGATGATGAGTGAAGGAGCCGTGGCAGGGGTAGGGGGCCGCTTAATTAGAGCCAGACTTCCGTAGGATGCTTGAGGCTTCCCCGCGCTCTAAAGTTCTATCTTCCCACAGTTTATCCGCGTAAAGTGGCTATCTCGAAATTACCCTCGAAATTATATCGAATTTCGGACTCGATCCCTTTCGACCCGTCAACCTCTCGATACGAAACATCTAAGGTATCGATAATTCCAAAGTCGCCCAATCCATCAAAAACAATCGTCGTCATAATGGAGAGGAGATAATCGATCATATCGTATAGAAATATAAGACGGATGATACCGCGAGAAACATCTTGAAGTATTCTTTAATATTTTAGTGTAATATAAATTATCGCAATCCAAGTCCATAAACATTTCGTCAATAAGCAAATTAAATTTCACTTTGTGTTGTCACGTTAATTTTAAGAAAAATTAACTAGCTGAAAAATAACACAATCGCTTTTAAATTAGAAAGATCCATAAACGAATAATTTCATATCCTTTCGTCTCTCTGATTTCTGAATATTTCATGCTAATCGTGACAGCTGATTTCTAAAAGATCAAGTATCTCACGCTCGAGATTCTTATATTCATATCTCAGGGGTAAATCAAGGTGTTAGGGATATTGCTCTATTTTTCTTAATTTTTTTCGTGGCGTCGTCATCTTCTCCGGAGCGTTTCGCACGAGCAACAACCGCGACGGAGGGCCGATGTTTACTTTATCCTCACTAATCACGGGACGTATTTGCGTTTTATAATCCTTGGTCGGCTAAGAGGGTAAAATCTGAAAGCTTAGTGGAATCTCCTTTCGGTCGGATGAGTAATCCCCGCCCCAGCCCACGATTCCCGCCGCAGCGCTTCTCATCCTCTGTCTAAGAGTTGTCTGAGAGTAGGGCATCTTCGTACAACGCCGAAGAAGTGAGTCTACGTCGCTAACTTAATGATTCACTTTATCCCGTAATATAGCCGCGCACTCTCCGATATTTCCACGCGCATAGGCAACGTTAAAATAACTGTAGCCGGTGAAAAACTCAAACTACAAATGCAAAGATGTATAGATACCTGAGGGTAGGTACTTTTAATTTTCTAATTTTAGTGAACATCAAGTTGTGCATGTAAAGATTTTGCTTTCTTTCATCGAATAAGAATGAAAACTGGAGCATCAACAGCCACGTTATATATTAATATCATTTTGATGAGTCACTTTTTGAAGGATTGACGACGTCATCAAATTATGATACGAAATTATAGTCGGATCTATATCAGCGGTATCATTATCGATTAGTTCGATTCCGGTAGACCAAAATATAAGTAGTGCATGGCAAAGGGCGTTTTACAAGGGACGAGCAAAAGTGCACACGCAGATCGAATAATTGATAGGCGTGAGCGTATCGTCGGTCTCGCTGCAGGAAACTCGAAGGTCTGCGTTATCGATAATTCACTCGACTTGACCGTCCTCGCTTGAACAACGGGTACCACCCTCGGTCCTGCCTCCTTCGCCCTATTTATATGATTAATGGCTTTATAATGACCATACAAGCTCGCGATTCCATGCGCAGGACAGAGTAACCCTATCTCGCCGGTAGAGCAGCGTTCACGCGAAAGAATACTCGTCGTCTTACCGAAGGGTGCTCGTAAAAGCGCATAATCGTCCTAATAATACCGTTTCTGACCTTATTTTAATGAATACTGTATCGTCCGTGTTGTGCAACCGCAGTTTAAAAGCGCATAACCCTTCTGTTATCTTATATTCTTTGTACCGTCGGTTATTATTAAGTTTTATGCTGTATAGTTTTACATCTGTGTCTGCAAGTTCGTCTCTCTTCAGTCGTTTTAGAAGTAAAATATTATTGAAAAATTGCATAAACACCGGCCTCTATTACCAATAAGAGAGGACTGAAAAATATATACGTTTCGTATACTATTAATATTGAAAAAGGCACTTATTGATTATTATCGAATCCTCTGCTCGAAAAAGATTGCAAACTAAATCGCACTAAGATATATGGATTTTGTCGACAATTTCCAACGCACTTCCGGCGGCCAGCGAGGAAAGGATAATCGCGATCGATCGGTGTAAAATTTCTCCGGGGTGTCGGAGTGGCATCGGAATTGCGAGCCAGGTGAAATCGAGCTATCGAATCGGCATCCGTCATGCGAACGCGTCAGGCTCTATACGTGTTCTCCCGCCAGTAACTCTAGCCACTCGACGGTAATTCTCCGGCTGGCATGCGACCGTCACTCGAACGACACGACATCACACCGCGCGTCGCGCCCATTTTTTCCCATTTTTCAGTCGCTCCCCTCGCGAGACCAACGTGTGCACGAACGGAAAGCAGCAGACATGAAGCCCTTTTTAAATGTCCGCAAGCTTGGTGCGCAGCAACAAAATATAAAAATTAATTGCAGGTCTCAAGGCAGCAACACGCTAAGGTACTCGAAGAAAAACCGTGTATGGGGTCTCCGTATCTCGCGCGCGCGCGCGCGCGCGCTCGCGTAGAGTCCAGATCAGACTAAACGGCTAAATATTCCAGCATTTAGAAAAGACTGTGTTACATTTAATGAACTATTCATTCTTTTAGTTGCTCGTTAAAACTTGCTTCGTATATTTTTATCATTTTTATTTTCTCGAACTCTTCGATCGACATAATTAATTAGGTTTTCTTATTTTTCAAAATTAATAATATGTATGCTTTTCAGTTAGTACTTACATCACGATGGATATTTCTTCGGATATTATAAAGTTCGATAAAACACTAGGAATTGGGTGATTTAACATCTTCGATTGGTTGTTAAATCTACAAACTATGTACGTTCCCGAATATAACACTGTCGAAGTATCTGACACATCTTAGAATCAGTGTGACTACGATGACACTGACCAGTGACACCAGAGTCCAGAAACACCCGTATTCTAATCACACTATGCTACTTTGACGGACACGTAAGTGAATCGGAACTGTCTTAGCGCAAAAACTGCCGAACACATACGACACGTAAGCCAAAACAAAGCGTGCCAAGGTTTAAAACACACTGATCGCGATATACGGGCGATGGGCATGCCCGTACGCGACGACGCAGGCCTACGTCCGTCCGTCTTTACGAGCCACGTGGCCGAGACGTAGACGCGGCCGCGTCGCGCTGGTGTAAAGGTGACAGACGTGTATAGACACCGGCATCCTCCACACCACGTACACCGCTAGATAAAGGCATAGCCCGGTCGGGCTACGTGGCTTACAAGCACGTGGGAAAAAGCGCGTGCGAAACAAGCGTCGGCCGGCCGGCAGCCTCTACAGGGACCGCGTGCATAATGCATGCCGGGCGTATGCGCTCCCGTAGTACGCCGTTCTACCAGCAAAATAACACACATTTGTAACTAATTTTCCGAACGATCGTCGTCGTCGTCGAAGGGAACGACGGAGAAAGCGGATACGAGAATGCCTCGCAACGTTGTCGTCGCGACACGCCCCGATGCTCCACAACCTCTGACCCTCGTCTTTCCTCGAGCTCTTATGCCTGTTCGCCTGAGTGATGCTTGAATGCCGAGCTATACGCTGCACGGTATTGGTAAAAGCGTTCGACGGAAGTTCGCAACTGTAAGATTCTGTTTTCCGAAGGGAATAATAGGATATACATATATACATATATATATATATATATATATATATATATATAAAATCGCGCCAAAGCACTAGACGCTGACATTTATCAGCAGAAGAATTTCTCTAAGATGTTTATGTCGCTATGTTTTGATTCTTTCTCTGTATCGAGATCTTAAAAACGATAAAAAAAAGGAATAAACCTTTCCCCGCCTTGCTAAACTAGAGCAAACCTGACAGTTCTCGAGATGACAACACGACGCAAGTTGACATCGTTTGAAGGGGCTATTTTTCTAGTTCGATTTCGAAACCATTAATGGACGTTTCTTTATAACACAAATCACAAGAAATTCCCGGTTGAATGAACGACGTTGGGCCATAAGCTGCAATTTCCTTGACCCGCTTCGATGTTAATATTTCTGCGAAGTTTATACACACACGTAAAAGTCACGTTAATACACGCATACACGAGTTCAAAGTGAACGCACTACGTCATAATATTAGACTTAGGATTAGCTTCTATAGAGTCAAACACATTCGAAAGAGAGAGGTAACAACGAAGAATAGGAATGTAGTTCTAACGCTGAAATTCACTGTGTAAGTTTCGCGGTTTATTTTCTGTATTTATGTATTGTAATGCTACGTTGTTTATATCGTAATGCTATAAGTAATATAAATATAAGCCTATATAAAAAAAGAATTTATTCTAAATTTAACAAACCTAGAGGAGATACAAGTATCTAAATAAAAAGATTGTACATTTAAATTGCATTTATTATTATTTAAATATAATTGTGATAATATGATAAATTATTGTTTATCACTTAATTAGTATAAGATAAAAGTAACTTTCTTCGTGATATTTAAAAAATGTCAAGTAAATAAAAAAGAAACATAAATGACATGTACATAAAATTTGTACGTGACCGCAGAAATTCAATAAAATGTGCACCGACTACGTAGAAAAATTAACTAAATGTTGCAATACGCGCAATATTCCTACTACATTCGGAGTCGCGGCAGAGAATCGCGAAGGGGCGAAAACCGCGATAAATTGGAGAACACCGGGGAGCGTGACGCTTTTTAAAGCCCATGATTTTCTGGCGAAAGCTCGCGTTTCAGGTGGCGCGGAAGGGCGAACCGGGGCGTGCGCTCCGTTTAGCTGCAACCTGGCAATTACCTGTAGGGCATAATTGTCATCCCTTACGTTTTCCAGGACGGCGTCCCCTTTGCCCAACCC
>VBVQ01003395.1:0-18700 GCA_011636635.1 Tetramorium simillimum | reverse complement strand
CCCCCCCCCCTCTTTCCTGGCGCGCGTGGAGTTTTACCCGCGCGTCCAGCTTATTTCAATTTATTCCGCCGTTGCCGCCGCCGCGTCGAGCGTATACCATTACGGTGTCACGCGTAATAAACCACGGGACTTGAATAATAACTAGACGCGGAGAGTCGTCGAGTCAACGCGAGTCACGCGAATGAAGAGGAAGACAAATGGCCGTGGTATAACGAATTGTTCAGCTTCTCGAAAATTTCCCCCCGGTGCTTAGCGAGAGAGTCCCCCCCACTTATCAGGCTTTATCTTTCAATCAGAATCGAAATCTAAACGCGACGAAGATTAATTTCGTCGGGATTTTTGCCCTCCGTCTTCGCTTCCGGGATCCAGTTTTATTCCGAGATTTCGATAAATAAATTATAGCGTCCGCGTTCGTGGCGCACGAAATTCGAGGCGATTGGAAAAGGATCGATGACTCAGATCTCGGATTTCTTCATCAAGACACTATTTCCTTCTCGAATATCTCACGGTGAGAACTATCGTCGGATAGTTTGATCGTACCTCGGATCATTTCAGTTTTCTAAAAAGAGGTACCGCCACCGAGGACTCTTAATATATCCTCGAGAGTTCTTTCGACGATTCACCGAAGGGGTTCGACATCAAATCGGACGCGTTCCAGTGGAATGGCACGTGAAAAATGAAAAGGATACGCGTCCGTGAGCGCGAGCGGGTGCCTATCTGCGAGGGAAAAAGATCCGCGTATGGTCAGACAAGGCGAGGAATATAGAATCGACGATGCGTGGCGATACCGAAAGCTTTGTTCCAATGTGAATCGTCAGATTGCACGAGTACCTAAACAGATTTCCGTAGAAAGTGGATTCAACCGCCAAAACTATCCTTAACTATAACTCGCGAAAATGAACGTTTATCTCTCCCGTCAAAATATATGATTCGCTCTAAATGAGCTTCTGGCCTAGGGGCACGTAAATTAACTTACGAATATAGAAAAATTTCCGATTTCTCATAAATTCGGATATACTTTTGAAAATATAATATTAATTTTACCCTCCTTCTCCGGGATTTATCGAAAAATATTGTAAGTAATTAAAGTTAATTCGGGGAAAGTTTTTCAAGAAAAATTTTCAGCTATTTTCGGAAACTAAATTGCTACTTCACTTTAAGAACGGTGTATTTATATTTCACAATTCAATTTCCAGATGTATTAAGGGAACGCTTTAAAAATTGCAAAACTTTTAGCGAAGGACCCGTGTTAGATCTTAATCATCTCACAAAATTCTGCGATTCTATAAATGTACCGTCAATTCCTCGCGCAGATAAAAAGAACAAAATCTCTCGCGTTCCATTTCTAGCTCGGTCTATAACTTTTATATTTCTATTTCAATCGACGTCACAATCGCAAACGCGACGTACCCGGTCGTCCCGCGCGTCAGCGCGCGGTCGCCTCGTTGCCGTTATCGCGGAAAGAACGCGGCGCGGAGAGCAGCGGATGGTTCGTCAAATCCCCGGGATAACGCGCTACGGCGGTCGGCGTATAAATTATGTCGTAATACGGGATGGCCGCGGCTATATGCCGTGGACATCGTTAATATGTACGCGGGTACATACGCACAATCTCTCGCACACGACGAGCGAGAACCGATGCGGACAGCGGCGCCGGCGGGCGAGCGGGCGAGCGGGCGGGCCGGTTTCCCTCTTGGCCATACGTTATTAGAGCAGTTGCGAAACGGAGGTCCCTGATAGCGATGCGGCACCAACCGAGTCGAGAGATCGCCCCGGCTCTGTATGTTTGGTCCGGACTACGAAACGCTGGCTGCCACCCGCCCGGGCCAGATTTGATACGACGGCATTGTGTGCGCTTCCGACGAGCAAGAAGGATGCACACGCGCGCGCGCGCGCGAGCGCGCTCGCGGCGGCGGATAACGCGCTGCGAGTAGTCGCATACTACAGGCGAGCGGCTTGTAACAAGCCGTGCGTTATCGCTATCGCTGAACTTCAAGCGATACGCATCGACGTCACGACAGCGCGCGCGCGAGCTCCAAGGTGGAAAGGAAGTTACGGTAATGCGCGCGCTCGCGAAAGAGATAGTCGAACGAAAGATCCACTCTATTCTGTTCCTCGGTCTCTCCGGCGCTCCGACTCGAGCTCTTTTACGCCATCGCGAATGACTACTTAATGCAGAATCACGGGTACGGGGCTAAAATTACAATTTCCACGTCTACGAGAGAGAGAGGAGCAGTTTAGAAGATGAACACTTACAATTAAAAGCTTCGCAGCAATAGCGGGCTAATGCATTTTTTTTTTTCTAAAGAACTTTTCAGATTGTTAATCTTGAGCCTTCAGCATTCGCGCCGGGGTTTAATTTGATTTTTCGTTTGCGCTCCTTTATAAAGAAGAATGAGGAAAAACTAGTATCAATCTTTTACTGTTAGATCCTTAAGTTTAAAAGGATATTAAGACTACCTTGTAAAACTGTAAAGAGGTAACCGGTGTCGCTAACACGTAGGTACTCGCGTAACTTCCTTCCCGAGTACTTAAAGATTAAATATCCGGAAATTGTTATTATTTCACTCCGCGAGTGTATTAACTGTAGAACAGGATAACTGTGCAAGTTGAAAGAAAACAAGTTGCGGAAACGTTTTGAAAACATGAGTGCTCGTGTATCTCGCGCCAAAAGAATAAAAATATAAGAAGCTAAGATATAACCGCAAAGATTATAAATGGCTGTTTAAATGATACATTCATCGCCACGATGGTGACCTGAGTTTTTTATTTATGCCAATCATCAGTGACAGTCAAATAAATATATTTTTTTATAATTCAATATTATAAATTAAGTTCTTTTTGTTTGTTTTTTTAACAGAAATATTTAATTTAGCATGAACGAACAGTCAGCTAAAAAATATAGAAGTGTAAATGTGTTAAAAAAAAAGTATGCAAAGTCTAAAAATTGTGTAACTATCCAGAAAGATCACCGGGCGATCTAAATAATTAACTACTTGAGTAACAAAACGCAATGGTTCCTAAAACGGCTATTGCGTTGCGGGGACCATCTCTCTCGCTATTGTCGCGCGGCGCACAAATCGCCGAAATAAAAGCTACTGAAAAACAAACGTCGCACGCAATATCGACGCCGGTTTCAATCATCCCGATTCGCATTCGCGCTTTCCCAAAAGTATTTCGTGCGCGATCGAGAGCGCATTCATTCGTGGCGCGAAGGAAAATGTTTGTTTACGCGACTGTAGAAGCAAATGGTTACACGAGAATGAAAATAATCTATTATGTGAAAGAGAGAAAGAGATAGATAGATGGAGAGAGAGAGAGAGAGAGAGAGAGAGAGAGAGAGAGAGAGAGAGAGAGAGAGAGAGAGAAGGGGACACACGTTAGAGCGCATCGCCAGGAACGGAGATCAATAGCGCACTGTTGGAAAACTCGAGATTTTCCACGCTTCCGCCTCCCTACCTCCACCTTTCCGTTGTT
Organism: Tetramorium simillimum; assembly: GCA_011636635.1. Classification (NCBI taxonomy): domain Eukaryota; kingdom Metazoa; phylum Arthropoda; class Insecta; order Hymenoptera; family Formicidae; genus Tetramorium; species Tetramorium simillimum. The sequence continues at coordinate 15,223 of VBVQ01003395.1, read as the reverse complement.
CGCCGTCGTTCTGTGCATTATGGGTGTACTTTTGCTTGTAACGCGCACGCGAAGTAAACGGGCGGGCGCGTTGCAAACCACCTACCGGGAAGACGAACCGGCTCGTAAAACTTTGGCTCAGCCATTCGTAAAAACATCGGTACGCAGAGAATTTACTCTATACAGCCATTGCAATTTTGCGACAGACAAAACGGGTCAACTTTGTCCCCCCCGGCCGACCGACCGACCCAGCTGCGAATCGCGCTGCGACGTTTGTCGCGATCCGTCACGAGAGAAATCGTCGAATTTGCAAATTTGTTTTTCGTTAATCTTCTCTGTATTTTTTTTTCCCCCTTTTCTCTCTCTCTCTCTCCGCTCGCCCTTTTTCGGCGTACCCTGAAGTTTTCGATTCGATGTTTTATTGCATCGTTACACACAACGGCCTGAATTTCGTCCCGTTCCCTCCGAACGAAACGACCCTGCCGTGAAATATTTCACTGCGTAGCTTCCTTATTCGCATTCGCACGCGCTCTAGGCTCTAACGTTTCGCAATGTCGCGCTGTGTGTACCTACGGCCGAAATGATTTATCGCCGAGTGCAAATAAATTCCAGCAGCCGGCTTACAAGAGTTCGCGTCTAGTTAATACGTCGCAAACGGTGAAATTTATTATCCATAAAATACGTCAATCACGCCGGCGCGATTTTATCCGGGCGCTCGTCGACCGCGTTCGCGCGGACCGTGGCGTACAATAATCTCGTCGTCAAACGGCCGGCCGGCCGGGGATCGATAAGTGCATCGAAGGCAAATTCGAAAATATATACGTATATCCGACCGCGGCGCGTTGATTTATGCATCACGCACACGCTCGAGCGCGGCCCGATGGCTTACATTATTTTTAATCTCGGCTTGATCGCGCCGCTGTCATTTTCGACACAGCGTCCGTGGATGGTTCAAAGCCGACGCGCCGGAAGCCCGCCGTCGCCGTCGCCGTCGACAGGAACGAACGCGCGCGCGCGTCCGTCTCGTTACAGCGCACAAAGCCCGCAAAGTATAAATCCACATTTTTCTCTTAGAAACCCCTTTCGGCGAGTGCAATTGAATAAATACTCGTGACCTAAATAAATAAACGCCCGGCGTTACGCTGACAATAAATATCGGTAAGCACGTACAGTAAATCTCTATCGATTCACATTCTCTTCCTGTTCCTGATCTAGTCTCCCCCTTTTAAGATACCTCACCCGTATAAAATCACATTCTCGCCAGCTGTGTAAGATACGAAAGTAAGGTACGAGTTTCAATCGAGCACCCGGGTGGGAGTTTTTCTCGGAAGGAACGAGAGGAATCTCGAGATACATAGAGATCTGTAACGTGCCGGGAAATTCATCATGGAAATTCAGCGCCGGAGACGCTCCATCGGATTATGATTGACATTTCGGCGATGCCGTCCGAGCAACGATACGCACCGTGTACACCGATAATTTGCACAATTTACCATTCGCTGCGGGCATAAACAATCGCGACGTTAACCGTAAGCAGAATCGCGGCCCCATCTTCGCCCCCGTTTCCCCCTCGTGCTCCGCCGAGGTTCACAAATCTCCATTTAATCGTCTCGCGATTACCGCAATAATCGGAATAGCGGAAGCGTCCTCCGTGTTCGCCGAGAGTTTTGCGCGATTAAACCGTAACGATAAAACTATTGTGTCGCCGCCGACAGACGACCGGAGTCGTCCGAGTTGTCTTCAGACACGAAATCTACGTATTCCCGTGTAGCCAAGCTATTCACAGTCGCGACGAACATTTAACAGCGCGCATAAAGAAGCTCGTATAAAGTGAACAGCGCAAAACGCCCATAAAATAAATATAGTGTCTACTGTATACGGACTGACTCTTTTTTTTTTTTTTTTTTTTTACGCGCAACAAGTCCGAATCGTCACGTAATTTCGTGCACACGTACGTTTCATTTATTTGTACACAATATAAGTAAACATACATACACACGTGTGCGTATGTCGTATGTGCACTATGTGTAATATTGAATAATTGTACAATGTCGCATCTCGTCGTTGTAAAAGTAGGGTTTAATTGCGATCGGCGGCGCTCCGTTTCGTTACGATCGCGGCGATGGGGCGCATACGGTGAATTAATCCGAAATTATTCATCGCAAGAATACACAACGTTTCACTCGGCGTTTCATGCAATTTATTCTGCGTGCATCTCCGAGAGCGTGCACACGCATATACACGTAATGTGACGTACGCGATACACCGAATGCATATGCGCGACCCGGTCCGGAAATATGTATGTGCACACAAGCGGCGAAGAAAACTGGGCCGACCCGATCGCATTTCGTGTATACGGGCGATAAATTACACGTCGCTCAAGCGGCGCGCGATGAATGGAGTCCAGCCGAAATTCAAAAATCGTGAAAATTCGCCAAAAAAAAAAAAAGGGGGGTATTAAATCCGATTTGTTTTGTTTTTACCATTCGAGTCGCGCGATCGCCAAAGCCAATTGCATCGACACTTTTCGACCTGCTGACGTGACCGCGGCAGTAAAAACGTAACGCTGACGTAATGTGAGGATAATACGTCATTAGCGAATCGTTATTTCCTGCGAGATTCCTCCGTTTAATCGCTCCTTTCTTGCCGAGCTTCGTTCTTCCTGTCCAACTGATTGCGAGTATACAATCGAAAAATGACCCAAGTATTTATAACGGACTAATTGCGTAATTGCGTTACTTCCTTCTTTCGTATTGTCCTCAAAGGGACTCACTCCATGTCGACGTTTATCACACGGAAAATAAAATTATGTAAGTTTTTGTGCTCTAATTCATAAATAAAACGATGGACGTTAAGCTTTTAATTAAAAAAAGGGGGACTTGAGTGCTCGAAGTGTCTATTTGCTACCGAAGGGAAAAGTGATTTGATTGATGACATCAGAACATATAAGATGTCATCGGGAAGCTGTGCTAATAGTTAATTGCCAACATATCGGATAGTATTCATGTGCAGCGTGGCGTGTAATGTAATTTGGCTGTCAAATCTAGCAGAACGCAACCGGTAATACACACACGACGTGTCGCCCGCTCCGGGCGAAGGAATTGTACATTCCGCCTGAATCGGTTCGCATCCGATTCGGCATTTTCGCGCGGCAAGAAAATTGATGTCGCGCGCGGTGACAGCCGCGGCGTGTCCCGCCGCAGATTTACCGTAACGCAACGCAATCGCCATGATCGTTGTAATTGAGGCGGGCCATCCATCTTACATTTGTCGGTCGATGAAATATACTTTATTACGACGGAGGGACGTGGTGAGAGAGAGAGAAAGAGAGAGAGAGAGAGAGAGAGGGGGGAAAGAGAGAGAGATGGGCCGCCGCGTGCAACCGATCGCAATCGGACCTATAAAGTACGTGACATACGACACAATACGTTGCGACTGGAAGAAACGGTATTCCGCTGCTCCTTCCGGTGTGTGCGCAACGTTTCCTATATCCTCCGACGACAGGTGGATCACGGAGGAGCATCTCCGACAATCTGGACGGACGGACGGATGGAGAGTGGGTTGAGAATTGATTTATCGGGACGATACATCAATTCTTTTAGCGTATATATTACGGCGCGCGCCTCGGCCGCCGTCGAATGCGAGAAATCAATTATTATGGAGTGAGCGCCGCGCGGCTCCCTAAGATGCTTCCATTTTTCCGCTGTTGCCTCTCCGCCAAGTTCCTTTTCTGTTTCTTTCGCTCTTATTTTTTTTTTTACACGCCAAACTTTGGCGAAACTTTATTATCAACTTTTGTTATCAAAGTTCCCAACTCATCTTGCGACTGGCGATGCGATAAATCTTAAAAAGATAATAAACAGTAATTTCTCAAAAACGAGTAGCTACGCTCGCTCTATCTTCTTCTCTCTCTCTCTCTCTCTCCAACTCTGAAAATTCCCATGCGGGGGAGAGAAGTCTCGAGCGTATTTTTTTGTACGGGACTTAAATATTTGCGGAGCGTGAGTCGAATTTCGTCGAATAATCCGTACGAAAGAATTGCCAAAAATTTGATATTCGCCACCGGCCGTCGTCACCGCCGTCGCCGTTGGATGCGCCCGGGATTCGGGAGCGTTTCGACAGTTGGATATTATGCGCGAAACGCGATATCAACACGTATCTGGAAATGTTCGCGCGGTCGTTCGGCCAGAATCCGCCAACATTGGGGATTTATCGGGATCGTACTGGCACACGCACAATAGACCGGAATTATGAAAGACCCGGTCCGAAAGTTTTGATAGGCTCTTTCTTCCCGTGTCGGAGATGGATTTAGGTTTCCAAAACTAAAGTTTTTCATTGTTCCATCGCAATCCTCACGAGCCCCCTTTTGTACCGTCCGACAATGGACTCTATCCTGTCCTGTGTTATTGTATGCATCTTTTTTCGCATTAACATGCCCGGTCAAAGCGCAAAGTTCACGCAGAAAACTAACAATCGGAAAGTTATCTGCATAGAATATGGGCCCTACCTCTAAACGTATTATTTTTTCACTAGATACATTTGCAGTTTTCCTTTGATGGAAATAAGCCGAGTGCGGATTAAATATTCAAAATTTTCGTGTATAATCGATAATTTGAATAATTCATAAAAGTAAGACGCTTCTGGCGCAATCTGAATCTCAAAGTCGTGTATTTATATACATATATATATTAATACAACTGTGCGAAATAGCGAGATGACTTTTCTTTCCGGCGTCGTCGCCGAGGAAAAATCGAACTCGTAAGGTTTTTCCATGCGGGTTCAAAGGACAGGAATTTTCGATAATTCATACGAATTACGTCCACGGATTCGCATATATCTATCCGCTAATAATTTATGCGTTGTCTTCCGCGCGGCAAAAGTTTCGGGATTGAAAAGTTGGCGCGTCTCGGGGACGCGCCTCACGGAAGTGCATCTTCATTTGCGTATCGGAAGTACGATCCTTGAGGGGTGAGGGGGGGAGTCAAAAGAAATTGCGGAATTGTTTTTCATTCGCGAACGAGCGAATAATTAATTGTCCCGAGTTTCTTGAAATACGCTTCTGCCCGCGCGCGCGCGCGCGCGGGAAAGTAACTCGCGCCGGGTTTCTTTCCTCCGCGCAACAGCGACGGAGAAAAATCAAGGCGGAAGAACAGAAACAATCAATTACCTCCGAGACGAGTCCCAATAAGAAAGTTGTTTCCCCTCCCCCCCCCCGCGCGATAGGGAAACTTAATATGCCGCGTGCATTCGTCCGCGCGGCCGAATTAAGTCTCCGCGGCGACGTTTGCTTAAGTGCGGCCTTCTGAAAGTGAATAAAGGCGCCGCTTGCGCGAAAGCTTTTTCGAGGCTTTTAATCTAATTCCCGGCAAAGGCGAAAAAACGTACGAATGCGAAACGTCGTCCTTCTCTCCGCCGCCGGATCGATATCACGCCGCGCGCGGCCGTCTCTCTCCCTCTCGCCGCGCGCAGCACACCTGTAGGCCGCGGATTTTCGTGTAAAATGTATCTCGCGTATCGAAAATTTCAAACGAATTTGCCGCAGAATGCAATGACGTGAATTGCGCTAATTGGATACAAGTCGTCGATTGCTTTTTTCCGCGGCGGGCGTTTTCGAGCGCAAAAATGGCGCAAATAAAAACCACGGGGGCGACAGGTCATTTTTGCATTTAATTGCTGGATCATTCCCTTATCTCACAGTGGCAAATTGGCGATAGGGGTTTGTCGGCGGTAAATTGATTGTGTCCTATACGCGGGGATGTTGAACATACAGTGGCAGGCAGCGCCGGCAGGAGAGACGTACGCGCGAATATGCGTGTCGATCGACACGCGAGAGCGTGGCGGAGAGCGTAGAACGGTTATTCTTCATCCTTCACTACCCCGGCGTAACTCGCGGCGGGGTTTGACTCACGTTACCGTGTATTTTAACGTTAAACGCGGGACACTCGTTATCGAGTGCGTTCCAAGCGATAGTCCGATAAAACGCGGAATCCGCGGAGCGCCGGAGCGAGAAGATATGACACCGTACATTTCTCCGAAAGAAAACCGAACGGGTATCTCTCTCTCCCCGTGCTCGTGAAACTGAGAGGTACGTTATTTTTATACGGGAGAGAGAGAGAAGGAGGAGCAGGGGGAGGGGGGCGCGTATCTCGCGCCGTGGATAAACCGTGAATAAGTGGCGCTTCATCGCCATTGCGAGGATAATGCCGATGAAAAATAAGGGCCCGGTAAACTACTTCGAAAATTAACGTCGTAGCGTAACGAAAGATAACCGCAATTCGCTGCAACGTGACAAATACATTACGCTCGCGGGCGTGTGTACGCGCGTTAATGCGCGCCAGTATGTACGTGTGTATGTGCGCGCGCGCGCGCGCGGACAAGTACACGCACAATACCGGGGCGGAACGAAATCGACCCGGGTGAATGCAAACTGTGGCAATTATTCGAACCGCAGCTGCGCGGGAAACTTTCCCCGTAACAGATCGCGCAACGATTAATAATCTATATTAATTACTGCAAAATGCAGATATGCAATTCGAAGACGATAAAATCGCCCCGCCTTGTCGCGCACCGCGTCTTCGACCGCTAATTAGTCTGCGAAAATTACACGCCACCTCGGCGCGCGCACGTTTCCGCGGGAAAGGTAATAATTCCCCGCGTGCGACTGGCGCGAGTGGCTTCGGCAAAATCGCGGCCGTTACCTTTTCTCGGAAGATTAAAGGTCGCGCGGGCACGAAGTTTGAATTCAATTGGGACAAAGCGACGCGCAATCGAAGTTATCGATCGAAATCTATTCTCCGACTCGCAAGCTTTAATTTTTAACCTTTAATTAGAGAGCTTTTCGAAGCCTCATTCACTTTTTAAATTTATATTTGTATAATTGTACGTAGAAAAAAAGTGCATAATCTCTGAGGAAAAAGCGATTCCCATTTAATGAATTTAATGTCAATTTAATGTTAATCTATTGGAAATGTTTTTCTTTTATTTAATGCAGTATGTGAATATAAAACAAGTAAACTGAGCGTAAATAATTAATGTGTAATTTTATGGTGATTTAAATTGTATAGAAAAATATTCGTTTTTATTCGTCAATCGTGGAGAATTTTTAGTCGACTCGGTGGTGCGCCGATTCCGCAACGTGCACCGAGAGAAAAATATCAAGTTACTTTTGGACTCGACCACAATTTTCTAATATTTCTAACGATAGTTATGGCTAATATAATGATGCATACAATTAAGTTAATCATATTTTGTGTTGGAAATATTACAAAATTATGGTTGAGGCTAAAAGTAACTATATTTTTCTCTCACAATCAGTGCGAAACGATTTAAGAAGTTAGAAGCGTTTGATAGACGCTCACCGAGGTAGCGGCGATCGCAGCATCTCCTCTTTATATATTCAACGTGATCCTATCCCGCGACGCAGCCACGGTGCATTGTATCGGCCGGATTATCCCAAAGGACGACGACCCGGGCAGGACATCAATCACGGAAACACTCCAGTATAAACACCGCTAACAGTAACATTGTATCAATATTATTAATTTCCCACTCGACAACATAAATGTAACAGAGCACACGCTGTACGGTAGCGGCCGCATTATCCAGTAAGAAATTATAATATTGGTGCAATGTTATCGTCAGTCGCTGTTTACCGAGACCATTCGATCACAATCACTGATAAACCGACGCGAACCGAAGCGACCGCCCGTTAGATTCATTCGGCGCTCCCGGGGCTATCTGCTTCCGACGGGCGTCGATCCGACGGGCGCCGATACCGATCCGTGATTCACTTCCATTCGTCCACCGCGGAGAATTCCGTGTTGCGTCCCCGCTGACTCGATAGCGAAACGGAAAGACTCCCGAGGAAGCTGTCCAGACACTCGTCACCGAAGAAGTCCACGGTCGCATACACGGCATACCTTGTCCTCGTCCGACACCGGCGGTCCCACGGTATTTCGGGACTTTCCATACCACCGAGACACGTCGCGCAGGCGAAATTCGCCCGAGGGACGACGTCCCCGGCAGGATATCGATCTCAGATCTCACAGAAATTCCGTTTAATCGCCGTCACTGATTAACCGACGCGCAGCCAAACGATCGCCCGGGCAGATTTATTCGACGCTTCCCCGGCTGCCTGTGTCCGACGGCCGGCGGATTGTTGTCGACGTTATCGATCGCGATTCTCCTCTTCCACTCGTCCCCCCCGTGGAGACTTCCTCGACGTCCTTGCAACGGGGCGGGACGTCCGGAACACAAAGGGGAAGAAAAAGCTCGAGAAGCCGGCGAGATAAACACTCGTCGAACGCTGTTGAAGAAGCCCGTGATCGCGCACTGCGTAACGTCTCCCGATCCAACATAGCGATCCCGAGGCATCTCAGGAGCTTCTTCACCGCAGCCGCGATTCGCGATGCGTAGTACGAGTCGAATTACTCCCAATGATGAGATTTGGGTAGGATATCGAGCCCGGATCACGGAAATTCCACGCGATCGCTATCGCTGATCAATTAACGCTTCGAATCGAATGATCGCCCGTTAGATTTATTATTCGAATCTCGCGGCGCCCGACGGGCGGCGCGCCGACGGGCATCGATCCCGCCGGACGTCGATCCGGCGGATTATCGGCGACGCCGATCGCGAGAATGGAGCCAGGATTTTCGGCGCATCGCGGCGATACCGTCCGACGGATTTATCCGGCACTCCCGATTGATTCGCGGACGACGCGCGATCGATATCGCTCGCGACGTTTCGAACAGCGCGCGCCACGTCGCCCCGTCGCTTCGCCATGGTCCGTAGACTGGAGAACCATAGACCGCGCGCATGCGCCACCTCGATCGTAGGCTACGCATGTATGCAGATGTTAGAAATGAGTGCGATGTTTTTCAAGACTGTTTGAACTTTTTCACCCGACGCTGCCGGGCATCTGAATTTACAATATTCCTTTTGTGCCACTGCGTTAAAGAGACAATTTCTATCGTAAGATTATATCAAAGATTCCTTTGTCTTTCTAAAATTGTGATTTCTTTGTACACGGTACTTGCAATTAATCGTAATGCACGGTGATGAGAATAATCGCTTTGTAAAATCCACAAGATGTTTTTCGCAAAAATCATTAAAATATCGTTATATTTTTCGGACAGCTTTAATTAAAAAATATCAAGTCGTAAATATTGTAAACATATATACATATATGTATCTTTGAAACTATTAATATTCGATAATAGTAAATAATAAAACGAATATTACATTATAAATTAATTATGATAAAATGAATATTATATTATAAATTAATTGTACACAAAATTTTCAACAGCTAAAATTTTCAATGAATTAGTATCGAAATAGACATTAAATTGACGTTATTAAAATGATATGTATATTAAATTATTAACATATCGATTTATCAAGCACAGGTCTGAGGTCCCTTTTTTTATTGTATGCATTATCGAAATGTTTAAAACCGATTTCAAATAAAAAGTCTTAAATATATCTTAAAGATTGTCTCGACGATGTCACAAATTGGCCCATTTTAAAGACGTTTTGAAAACGTTATAGACATAAAAGTTATTTTTTGATAATTTCATCTTTAAAATTTTAAAACATTTCCCAGACGATTTCAAGCTGACATTCTCTATATATATTTTTTTAATTATATTACATTAAAAATAATATATCACATAGCTGTGACATAAAACTGTTATTTTATATAAAATAATGAAGATAAATTATTGTACGGTTTTTTTAGTACGTATCTTTGATCTTATGATACGTATCTTTAAAAATTTTAAATTTTTATGTCAACAACCAGCCGTTGGCAAAAAATTTTGTCTAATTAGTATCGTCACAATTAAACTGTAGGAAAAAAAATGGCATCGTATTAATCTTGCGTGGTTACGGTATTCATTTCAGGTAAAAACACGAAAAACACCGAGGCGACAATATGAAATTCTCTACCTAATCGTTTTTCGGGCTTTTACATGACGCGGAGAATTCTTGGTCGACACTTGGTGGTTCCCTCGTCTCTTCCGTGTGTGGTTTTGAAAGTAATCTTGAAAATTATTTATAGCGTCTAGACTTTCCCAACTCACTTTCTTGACGGTTCCAGACGGTTTGTAAACTGTATGTATTTACAATGTGTTACCGCATTGCTATAAATTATAAAACCGTCAGTGAATAAAAAAAATCCAGCTATATTAGTATCATGTAATAATTAATTTTAGAATTACTTTCTTTTTACGCTTTTTGCAATGTAGCCTTAATATAGGTTTAAAAGCATACGTGGCTCACTCGTGGTTATCTCAAGAATTGCACATTTGCAATTTGAATACCTTTCATAGAAGTTCTCTCTCCTTCACGTAGAATTCTCTAACCAACATCATCTCCTGAAACATTTTCTTAATGCAGTTTATAGGGGAGTTTCGTACAACTTTATGATGTAACGCAGATATAGATGTATATTATCATATTGGGTCTTTCAAAATCATACCACTACCTCCGTCTAAGACATTTTCTTACAAATCACGTGAAAAGGAGGGGAAAAAATATCCCGAGGAATATCGAGGGGAATATTAGGTGAGACTCGTACAGGATTTTTCGCAACGATTTTGAAGTTTCCCCGCATTGTGAGCGTTCGTGCAACGATAGCGTCGCGCGTGACTTCCAGTCACATGGCGAACGGTTGAATTGCAAATGTCATAACGCGACGCATTTGTTATTTGCAGCATCGACGAGGACGGCCCGTGGAACGCGACGAAGGAGATCATAACGCCGCACAACGACACGTTCTACACCGTCGACAACCTAAAGCCATTTACGGTGTACAGCTTCCGAGTGGCGGCGATAAATGCTTTAGGGCGCAGCAAGCCCAGCCAAGCGTCTTACTACATGGTGACCCTTCGTGAGAGTAAGTTTCACGATTTTGATTTTCTCTCTCCCTTTCCATCTACCCTCCTCGTTTCTGTCAAACAATCGAACAACTTTTATCAATTTATAGCGGACATGCAATCATTATTCTTTCTTACGAATCAAATATGAGAATAAAGGAAGATATAGATTCAAGTTTAAAGAGAACTACGTTCCTATGTTTTTAAATGCAACATATAACATACATATTGTAAAATTTAATATAAATAATCATATTACACAGAATTTATTAAAATTTGATGGAATATATTTACATATTTGCAGTTTCAATAAAACGGCAACATATTGTTAATATCTATACATTTAATTAATTATTATAAATACTTGTATAATTTATTATACATGTACAAAAAATATTAATTTATTGACATATTCATGATACATTACTATGTTATGAACACTGTACGCTTGTGGGAATTGCAGCGGTGGTGATGACACTGATTTCCCACAATCAGTAAATTGAAAACAAGTGATTTCGGTGAAGTTATGCTTTAGAATTTAGAGTTGCCTATTCATTACTAATCTATCGGAAGAATTTATAAAAGACTGTTATATAAGATGTTATATAAGATTGACGCCATATGCAACTCACCTTTAAATAGAACTCCAACACGAAGCGTTTTTTTTTTCTATCTTTCTTCTTTTCCCAGCTCTCTCTCTCTCTCTTTCTCTCTCTCTCTCTCTCTCTCTCTCTCCTAGAAGCGTCGTGATAGTAAAGTTTGCCGGTGAGGACCAATATCGGCTTTAGGATATCCTCTCGTCGCGTACATCTGCGCTTCAAACCGATTCAATCGTCCAAATTACATCTCCCGCAGGCTATCAAAACGAAGTTTGTCGACCACGATGACGCTGAGTGGCGTCATGCTAAATTAAATGGTTGACACCCTCCGGTCGTTAGCATGCCTGGAGAAGGGTACAAAACGTTTCACGGCGACGCGCGGAAGAAAGTGACGAAACTCCGGGTTCTCGAAAAGAGGAAAGTCCGGCGAGAAAGAAAACGGTGCTGCGGGAGGCGGGGGAAGGATCGAGAGCGCGGCACGACCAGTTCTTGGCGTTCGCAGAGGCGAGAAGAACCGTCCAGGACGGCTAACTAAAGAGGCGCTAATTGCAGCCGGCAGCCGGGAGCGTGCAAGCAGGCTTAAGTCGAGCCTATTCTGTTCCTTTTGTTCCCTAATTCGTCCCTTCTTTCTCTCTCTTTTTTCCTCTCTCCTCTGCATATCCCCGTCCTTTCTTTCGTCGTCGTCGTCGTCGTCGTCGTGGTCCTCGACGTCCTCGACGTCATTCTTCCGTTATGAAATAGGTTGAGCGAGTCGAGTCTTGCGCAAGGCCAAGCCAACCCTATAAATCCCGCCGTGCGCGGCCGCGCAGAGGATGGCCAGCAATGTGTAGCTGTATATACGTCGCCACGGACGACGAAGTTTGCAAGTACGAGGGACCATCTCTCCGTTCCACGCTCTCAACCCTTTTCGACCTGGATTCCCGCGCGTCGCTGATCGCAGGTCCCATTTATCGGGTTACTCGCGCGCGCGTACACGAGAAGGGCCAACTCGCGGTCCAACGGGAATTAGGTGGCTCGTGGAATGTAACCATCGTAGATGGAATCCCGGTTCATTTTTAACGGATGAACGAGTAAATGCGTGCGCGCAGCACATTCGCCTGTGTTACAGCACGCGGGATTTTTTTTCCTCGACGTTTTGCGCTCTCGAGTTTCCTGCGTTGATCATTCGTAAAGTACCTGCGAAATGTTACAGGATCAGAGTAATTTACGCTGAAAATTTTCATGATAATTACACACAGTTATATAGAGGGGTATACAATTTTTAGCATATTTAATATTGACTCTATCAGATTTGATTAATATTCAGCTGATATCGTGTTGCTTATTAAAATATTGAAATATCTCCGTACCCGATCATTACGCGATGTTTATTATACTATTAATATTAATATTAGTAGCTAGTAATATTATATCTAGCATGCTAGTACACTAATGACATTATACCGTGTATTAAAAAAGATATTTAATTTATATTTGTGTAAATTTATCACAAATTATTATAATTAGTCACGTTTAATAATATAATTAATAGTTTATTCGGGGACGGGAAAGAGGGAGTTTGACATTCTTCGTACACCAACTCATGCATACACATGCATGTCTTTCTTAATTATTTACACATTAATTTATTGTACGTTCTCGTAGTGGGCGGTAACATATTACATTACATTATTAACCACATAATGTGATATTAATAACATGCTAATTAAGTTTTAAATTGAATGTATTGATTGCCGAATATTTTGGATATCGTCCCTGGGGTTGCTATTGCAACAAGTTTCAGTGTCACATTTCTGCCCGTGTCACAACTACCTAAATTAACATTTGCATTGTTAAGCATACAGAGAATATTTCCGCTCATGAAAACACATTGCTTTCACTGCGCATTCTCTTCATAGATCAACGAGGTATATATTTTATACCTCGCAAACTACGATTCCGGCACCGAGACGTTTCGCATCAAAAGTTGGACAACGTTGCGCCACGTTTATTTCGCGAGCGGACAGTATATGTGCGTGTGTGTGCGCGCGCGCGTATAAAACCGAAACGCTTATTAGATACACACGCAACCGCGGGCGGTTGGCGGCTCATTGATGATGATGGCTCATCGTTCCGTCGTGTGAGATGGGAATAATTACACGGCTATCGAGACGCATCCGCATTGCCGGTCCGGATTTCGCGTACCGCCATGCGGAAACGCGCGATGTACACGCACATCCCGTGCCAATAATTAATTTAAACACCGCCGGAGAGACATAATCGGGCCGATGCGTGACACATCGACCGAGAGAAAAATTCGGCGGCGGAATATTATCCCGGCACCGTGCGCCGGTGAGTCGCGGAATCCTACGCGCGATTACATTCATCGACGTCGGCATTTTTGTAATTTCCCGTCGCAATATCGCACGCGATCCGATCAGCTGTGCTCGAATTAACGTTTCGAGATAACGCTCGCGATAAAATCGAGGTAATTCTCCGTACTCTTTTTTTTTTTTATTACTTCGTTACATGACTACGACATACGGCAGTTTTCCCACGATGGTTTAGATTCGATCGCGCTGTCGAGTCGGTGGTCCCTCCGTCGCGGCCGGTTGACGAATATCATATCGGGAAATATAATATTGTTGAACTTGGGACACGCGTTAGTTTGTTTTTGTCGCGATGTTAAGTAACGCGATACAGTGCGTGGAATTTTTATGTATTAAAATGAAAAAAAAAGAGAAGAGAGAAGAGGAGGGAAAAAAGGGTAGAAAAAAAAAGACCTCCCGTTTCGTGAGACGCAGCGCGATCGAAAAACGATACGTTCGCCGTGCGAAGCGCGGCCGGTTTCGCGCGGCGCGCGGATGAAATGCGGTCGCGATATATTCCGCGTTGTTCGGTGCAACGGATACCGTATGCACTCGAAATCGACGTTGTAACGCCCACGACCGCGGCGCACAGAGAAAACGGAATAAGTATTTCCGCGCGACGTGTATTTTCCGCGCGGCATTTTGCACGTCACTCGCGCGACACTCGCCCGACGAGGAGACAAATAAACGTATTCGCTAATACGAAGCGGAACGGAGCGACGGTCCTCTTGTTTTTTTTTTTCTTTTTTTTTGTTATCCGCCTGCAATTTTTCAGAACGATGATAGATTTCATCGCCTCACCATCTGCGGCACACACTTTCGCGCTTACTCGCGCGAGGCGTTTTCCCTCTGTTTTTAATTACGGACGATGCGTTTTCGAGCCCCTAACGGGAAACACTGTCGACGCGCTTTTCGAAAAAACGATATCTTGCCACGGTCATTGCAGGGCGCGATGCGCGATCCGTTTCAGTTTGCGAGTGTACGAAACGGAATGCGGCAGTCGATATGCCCACATCGACATGTACGATCGTACGAGAGGCGAGTAATGCGTCAATATTGACAGGACGCGCAGACAGGTCACGTTGCGCGCGTTTCGCCGATCTCGCTCGGTCGCGCGCGCGCTCGGATCGGCCGCGCGCGGCCGATCCCGATCCCGACGGGAGCGAGCGAGCGAGCGAGCGACGTCACGCGGGGGTGAACAAACGGGAACGACGAACGGGCGCGGTGGCACCGGTGCGGTACCCTCCGCGCGCCCTCGGTTTATGCCACCGGATTCTAATTCGTGATTCTAATTCGTGGGTATCAGGCACGGGTAGGCCGGGCGGATAGGTAGATAGGTCGATCCTGTGGTAGTCGCTCTCTCGCTCGCCAGTGTGGCAACGGCACGGGAATTCACGATGGCTCAAATGAAAGCACC
>VBVQ01003394.1:5821-18982 GCA_011636635.1 Tetramorium simillimum | reverse complement strand
GGGACGGGTCGGGTGGAGAAGGGTGGCTAACAGAAGGGCGCGGTAGCGGGAAGGGACGTGGCGGAGTGCGGTCAAGTGTACTGGGTAACTGGGTCAATGAGAAAACCGAGAAAGAGCGACGTTGTTGTCGTGGGAGCGCAAGCGCAATCGCGTGTCCGTTCCCGGTCGCGTCCTTCCACCCTTCGTTCATCCCTCTGTTCATCCCTTTTTTTTTTTCGAAAGTCCTTTCCGAAAGGTATCCGTCTTTGCAGTGGAACAATTCAAATCCTCATCTTGAAAAAACATGCCGAATCCTTCATTTCCCCCGCGGGAAGATTCAATGGAGATATCAAGATATTTCTTCGTTGTTTCTTTGGGAAAATCTTTCAAGAAAAAAGTTTGCGATGGAAACAAACATATTTATTATCATAAATATGGCTAAAATTTCCCCCTGGACATTTTCCCGTTTTTAAATCAATGAGAAGATATTCGTTTTATTGAACTATCTCATGGCATTATAAAAAAAATTTTTTTTTGTAAATGTACAATACATGGTGGACTTTAGCATATGAAAACAAATCGAAAATAATAAACATGTTCGAAATCGAACGGTTTCAGAGGTAAAGGATATTGAAGTTTCTCTCTAATAAGAAAACATTGAAAGAATTGAAGTAAATGTTTAAGGTCCATGGCACATGGAAAAATTTGACAATAAGGCAGGCAGCCACTGCCTTACTGCTCGCTCATGATTGGTCAATTCGTTTATGTTTCAAGTTTTACTGCTCAAGTTTTTCTATGTGCCATGGGCATAATATTCTTTATTCTGTTTAAAGTTTTACAAAAGATGCTAAACAATTCCTCCAACTTTCTAACACAACTATGGCAATTGATTGATTTAATGTTGTCGATATATCTGCGAAGCTCTAAACGTTTTTCAAAAGATCGAAATTTATCAATTTTATATGCTAGAAAGTGCTAGAGAGTATGTCGAAAGTGACAGAATAATTTGGAAATTTTTTATAAAGCAGAATAAAAAACATTAATCATTACAATATCGTATGAAAAATGGATCTTTACTTTCCTTATAAATATAGCTATACTATTCTGATCATTTTCTTCACTTATTTATGATTCAAAAAATCTTTAAAAATTTATGGACATAAGTAATTTCAATTTTTTAGAACAAATGTCTGTACTTTATTTTGGAAAAAAATAAAATAGTAGTTAATATAATTTAATTCGAATAGAAGTAGGTTAATCACAAATTGGTAATATAAAATATAATATATATAAAATACAAATAAATTATTTGATTTCAAAAATTTTAACACTTTTTATAATAAATTAAATATTAAAAAGGGTTTCGCTCCTCTTAGAGCTCACCAGTACCACACAAACTCTAGTTAGCGGCAGACTGTCATTTTTTCCCACATCTTGGGTCACAGAATTTTAAAAATCTATGCTCAGATTCGTCGGATTTAGCGATCTCAAAAACCCCTAGAATACGTGTTTCCTTATAATTCTCTTCCCGAGCAACCCCCCGTCCTGAAAGGTTAAAAATGTCACTTAACTTATTTCAAAAAAGTATACTTTGAAATAAAAAGCTATCTCTCTTTCTTCCACCGTCTTCTCGTCGCTATTATTTGCAGGACCAACTGCTCCGGAACCAACGTCGGTCCAAAGTTCCTTGAAGCATCTTTTAAGTATCAATTAATTATTTGGTCGCGAAGTTTGCAAGTTTATTCGGCAGCGATTTTTATTCAACCATTCTCGTTTGTCTCATCGAATGGATGCGTATTATCGGTCGCTCCAACGTCTTTCCTGGCGACAAAACGCTTAGGCGCGATAGTTCGCGAAGAATGCAAATTTTTGGGTGTCTTCGTAAATGGAATGCGTTATGTCGTAGGAATTCTGAGCGACCTCGATTATTGGCGCGAGACACCAAGCACTTCGATAGTTGTTGCCGAAATGAAAATTGCAAAATTAACAGAAACGTGATGCGATCTTCAGTCATATTTATGAGAGACAAGAAACAGTTATCATCGCGTACAAACAGGCTAAAGCGAAAGTTTGTTATTCATCGTAATATTTAAGCGTAAAATTCAAGCCGGTAGACTAATCGTTTCATAATAAAATACGTATCGATCGACGGCGAGATTATCCGTTGTCGCAACAAGTGTATGAATAATGTGCATACTCGTCGCTAAACGCGCCGCCGATGCCAATTCTTTGCCACTTTTGCCGACGTTATCGTTAACACTGTTGCACGTTACAACGAGCGGCAAACCGACTCTCTCGCAGACAACATTATCGTCATCAAGTTCGCTTTATATCGCGCTCTCATGCCGATATTTGTACCGCCTGCCTCCCTCTTTAAAAATATTTTGGTGTCATCAAATCTCTCTCTCTCTCTCTCTCCCTCCTTCCTCTGCATGTTGTCTCTCCTTCGTCTCGGATAGGCAACATAACAACCCCCTTTCATCGCGCGGCTCCAAGTGTCGGCGTCGCTCGGAATAAAACGCCGCGTCGATGCTCGCGCACGCGCCAATCAAGGCCTGTGTGAGTGCCCGACACTTCGCTGTCATACACGTACACACACGCGCGTGTGGGATCCACCCGAGCGCCGAGCAGTACAAGGTGGTCCAAGTGCATCGGGTAAATGGGTCAAGCGAATTAATTCACGCTGGCTGGCTGGCTGGCTAGCTGGCTGGCTGGCTGGCTGGCTGGCTGGCTGGCTGGCTGGCTGGCTGGCTGGTTGGTTGGCTGGTTGGCTGGCTAGCAGACAGGCAGGCAGGCAAGTCGCGCTTCGTGTCTCTCACTACGCACAACAAAAACAATATAGAACGCGCCGTGGTTACAAAGTAAGAGCTAAACGAGACACGCACGAAATGCAGTTCGCGGAAAGCGTGTATATCGCGTTTAAACACGAAAACCGCATTAACGAACAACGAGCTTTTATCTTGTCTTAGGAGAAAAAAAAATCATAATACTGAGAGGTGCTTTCGCATCCTGCAGCTTTTGCAGCCCTACGATGAATAAATTGCGCTTCGCTACATTTGCCGTTTCGCGATTTGTATATATTTTTATGCATTCCTCCGTTGCGCAGACCTTGTCCTCTGATAAATCGCTCCTCTGATTTTAGACGTCGTTTATCTAAATTGAGCTATCACGTCTTTATAAAAATGTATTGGGGACAGAAATATTTTGGTTCCTTCTACGTAAAGGTTACTATTTGAAATTCAAAAGGGAGTTTTTGTTCTCTAATCAATTTTCAAATTAACGAGAATATTTCACATGAAATTTCCCGATTACTTCGTAAATAATACGAACGAAAGTTTACGTGCGTTTCGCTTTTGATGTTACGTCTTCGACCGAGGATTTATCTAATATTACGAATACGTGTTATCATAACTTCGCTCAGTTATCATCGATGCCTCTCAAAACGTCTTCCGGCAAGAACCCGACGGAAACTTATGCGTGCGATTGCCTTATCACGCAGAGCAAACATTGCAGTCACAATGTTGCACGGTCGCTTTGTGAGCGCGCGAGGCGTATTTATTTCCGCGCGAATTACCAAATTGATGTCTTAATAAACTATTAGCGTCGTGGGGAGAATTGATGAGCCGGAATGTCTCTCGTAATGTGCGTCGTATATTACAATTTAAGTAATTTTCGTATGTTGAACGAATAAACTATATAACATTAGAAATGTTATACAAGATATGTACCAAATTTTTGGCGAAGGCCAAAGATGCGTGTCGCAAAATATTTATAACGTTTAAAAAATTAGTACATTTCTCTCACGTATCATCCGATATTTAAAGATGTTATCCGGGTGTAATTATTTGAAACACTTGAAAGAATCGCTGAACGTTAAATAATGAAAATACATACATCGATGTGAAATAAACGAATTTATTCTCTTTCGACCTCGATACGCGTTTTGCAATCAAGTTCACTAAAGGGAACCCCCACACGGTCAATATTATTGAACAATATTTGATATTGCACCATATTATTGTGTAGAGGTTATATTGAAAGTTTGTGCAATATATTATCTTTGTACAAGCAAAAGTTTGTTGAAATGTATTACGCAACCCGTGAAATATTGGACCGTCCGCAGGTCCGTTTGTATTATTGCGCAATATTGCTGCTGTTCAATACAAAATTAGAAAGTTACGAAAATTATGCAAATTTTTTTGCTAATTTTTTTGCGATTTTTAATCGACACAATATATTGCATAAACTTTTAACTTCTATACCATCAATAATACTGTGCAAAATTATTAAAATATATAATAATATTGTAGAGAGAGCGTCAATAATATCATATGATATAGATAATTCTATAACACTGTTCGACAAAAATGATTTTTTTCGTACACTGGAATGGGAATAATCATTTTCCATAATTTTTTTAATGAATCCGTTTGTCAAATTGCTCCATCACGTCACAATTTTGAGAAATTTGCAGTAAACTGTATAAAATTATTTTCATTTACTATGGATATGACGTGATAAATTTATATATATATATATAATATATTACAAGTTATATTATTATACATATAGTTCCTTAATAAATTTTGTTTCCTCTTACAAGCTTAATTGCAATAAGCATTATTTTTCACATTTTATTATTATAATGTAGAAAGTCATATCTTTTAGGCAAGACTTTCTTAATTTTGCATTTTCTCTACATGGAACATAAGTAATTTTTCCTTACTCGTATTCAGCGTCTAAAAAACTATGAAAAATGATTATTCCTGTTCCGGTGTTCGAAAAAAGATCATTTTTTGTCAAACAGTGTAATATAAAGACTTGAGAAAATAAAAAACCTTTTTAATGTAATTGTATATAACGATTTATTAAGTGCAAAAGCTTAAAATACACTATTACGTAGCAGGATTTGTAGAAAACCAATTTTTCGCAAGTTTGCAGATAGTTTGCGATCGAAGTATGGCGAACGGAAACTTGATTGTATCGTAAGTCTCTGTCGCAGGTTGTGTAGACTTTGACGTTACCTCAATCCATGCACCTGAGAGTATTGAGATAAAGTCGCTCAAGTCTTGCGTGTCCGCACAAAACCGGCTCCGATGCTGTTATACCGAGTGCCCCTAAATTTCCGCACCAATTCGTTGTAGCGACATGTAGAACACCAGCATAGTTGTTTCTTACCGGAAACTCGATACTCGATATCTTTTTTAATTTTTTAGGTTGGATGCTTTGATAAGAATTAAAATTCTGTCTAGATAAGATCTATATGATATTAAAAATTAGATTGAGTTGGGATTCTTGATACTTAAAATAAAAATCATGTAATACCAACAAAGAGCATTGAGAGTCAACACGAATGTTGAATTAATATATTTAAACAACGGGCTCTAACATTTTGACTCAATTAGCCATCTGATCTCATACGCTTCGATAGGTGAGTAATATAAATTTGTAAATTAAAATATTAGTGATAAAAAAACCGATTGAATTTAATGATTGAAGGAAAAAATCATAAAAGTGTATTAATATTATTAATATTCAATTCCAATTGCTATATTGCATTCCGGAAGTTTAAATGAAATAATTCTTTCCATTGAACAAATTTAAAACTCAGAAATGTTAAAAGGCTTAAACGTTTCGTTCAAACGTTGCGAGGGAATGCGAGTAATTTAGGAATTTCTTGTATGTTTATCATAATGAAATTTAGCGTTTTTTGCATATCGGCAGCAATGTTATAACACAGCAATATTTTTATAGTAATATTTTTAAGAAACGCAGTCTTCAAAACTTTCTACTGCCATACGAAAACGTTTTACGTTAAGACCATGTAACAATTAGTTACGCTTTTTTTTTCTCTTTTTACGGTCATCAGTTTGTCGAAGAAAAAGCTTCGCTTTTTCATAATAATGTCCTGTAGTGAAGTTTGAAGCGTAACATGGTCAGATCTTAAGGGTCCGTCTTAAGGGTACATGAAAGACATTATAGATCTCGATGAGTATTTGGATACGCAGTCAGAATTACGTCCGGCATGCACAAATATACATACAAAGAGACGCGTGGCGTAGCGTCGGCGACACGCATGCGGATCCGCTGGTAACATTGGTGCTAGCCAGAATCAGGTCACTCGTATCAAACTGACCTACATACCGTTATCATCCGTATTATCGCCTTTGATAAAGCGTTTATTAACCGCACGATTATGTGCCAGTGAAAGATCCATAAAGGAGGTTTTTAGAGTCCTCTCTCTTTCTCTCTCAGCCTAACTTTACTTTGTGGTATCGTGTTTGTGGTTTGTAAGTCATCATTTTCTTGTTACTGTGCCCAACTCCCGTAAAAGGGGTTAGCCATCGGCCCTTCGGGAATAATCCCAGACTAGAATAGATTTCTCCCTCTTCGCGATCTTTCTGTTTTTGCTTTCCCTCCATTTCTCACCAAATCGTTCGGCGCTCGTCGTACGCCCATCGATTTAATTTCTTTTTACTTATCTCTTATCCCGCCTTCGCTTTGACGGCCGCGACGGTAATAATAATTCAGGGTAAAAACGCCTTATACCCCTCTCTCGCGATGTCGCGCTAAAAATAACGGGCGACAAACGACGCGGCTGACCTTCGTCCTGGCCACCGTCCTTCCTCGGCGCTCTCCGAACACTTCAACTTGATCTAATTGCATATCCGCCTCCGCAAACTTTCAGACGTGATCACGCGGGCGCATTCGCCGAAAACGGTCGATACTCCTTGATACTCTTTGATGTTCTAATACACGATTCGACGTCCTTGAAAGAGCACGAGGGAAATCCCGGAAGACTGGAGGAAGAACGACCGATCATCATCATATCATATGACGTATATTATTCGTGAATAAGTAAATTAGATATTGGAAAGTCTCTTGGAACTGAGGAAAGATTATTTGATATTTCAGTGTCACAGTAAACGTCTACCTTTCGAAGACTACTCGTTCGGAATATGGATGACAGTGAATTTTTCTTCATATATACAAATATATCTATATACTAAAACCACAGAAGAAATTCTGAAGAAATTGAAAAAAATAAAAACTAATAAATAATAAGGAAATTCAGTCTAATAAAATAATTATCAATATTTATAGAATTATATCTTATTATTATTCGCTTCCTAAAATAATTCCATAATTTACCTATAAAATATTGAGCGTGATTTTCGAACGGTCTATGATCGATGTTCTCTTTTTAAAGCAAATTTAAGCTGCTTTTGAAACTGTTGGAAGGATACTTTTCAAACATCTATATATTTACTTTGTATCGGATAGATTATACATTCTCTTGGAAAGTTAAAGTTCGTTCTCTAATCAAACGTATTATTTCTGACTCAGCAATGCTACACTTCTTCCTCCTTACCACTACGTCATTACATTATTGTTATGTATCATGCTCATTAACTTATCTTTTAGTCAATGAATTACAATTTTTTCATATGACGAACGTTCAAACATGTGGAATTTTTTTCATTCGCGTTGCGAATTTTCCGCCAATTCCAATTCGAGCGAAAAAAAAAATACACTTTCGAATTCGCGAGTAAAGTGAAAAATCGAAAAATCTCGAAATTGACCAATTAAAAAATCGAATTACATTGAATGTGTCGCGATTTTAGTTAGCGATACCCTTGACCTAGAAATAGTCGCGGGGGAAGAAGTTTACATCCCAGCGACCCAAAATAGAATAGACATTTTCGTCGAACCATCCGACTTTGTCGGAATTATCGATAAATCTCTCTTCACGTTTAATCGGGAATTTATGTTATCATCAATACTTTACCTATTTCTTTTTTACATTATATGTCTTTCACTTATATGTATAAGAACATAAGTAAAAAAATCCATCAAATTAAGAAAGGTAATGCTGCAAAGTGATTAAATATTAAACAAGACGGACTGTTTAAAATTGAGTCTCACCGTGTGACACCGTCACTTTTTTAAGCCATCTTAATCTGACATTCAAGTTATTCGGGTCTGATCAATTTTTCTTAACATTCTCATATACGTATAAAAGATTCAAATAAAAAGAAGCAGAAATTATACCATGTAATTTGATTTCGTTAAAAAGTAACCTCACGAGAGAGAGAGAGAGAGAGATTTTTATTTATTTTTATTATTTATAGCTTACATTATTATTTGGAGAAAAAGGAGGAGAGGAGGAACCCTCGTCGTATACATACATATATATCGTTCAAGATCGCATTTTATATAAATACTAAGTATCTTAGAAGAGAATTTGATGAGGCACGCGTGACCTGGATACGTCGTTTGAGATTTTAGCAGTTTAGAAAATGGGGTGTAAGACCCCCGCCCCGACCGTCGCGAAAAATTATTCATAGACAACGATGGAGGTGCAGAGAGAAAAATAAGATTTGGCATTGCACATGGCGTGGCGCTCTCTCGCGCAGGCGAAAGTGCAAGCAAGAATGTCGAGTGTAATCGCGCGGCGGTTCGAGTCGAGTCCCGTCGAGAGCGAACGCTCTTGCATCCTCGTCGCGTAACCGCTCGACGTAACAGCCGTAACTAGTACCATTGCCAATGAAAGCCGACGTCGCGGAAAGTAAAAGCGGATGAGCCAGTTTTCGCGCGGCGCGGCGCGGCCGCTTTGCGACGAGAAATGCCGCGGGAGAGGGAAGCGCGAGGGGGGAGCGGAATCACGACGATAGCGTACAAAGACCGGCCGGCGAACGAGAGCGAAAGACTTTCGCCCATTCATCGCTCGACGCGGCGCGGCACTCTCGAGCCGGCTTAGAGAGATCCGTTGTGTATCTGTTGCGCTGCCTAGAGCGCTATATATAGAAGGAGAGACTCGAGGAATCTGATTAACGCATGACGCATCGTTTCATTTGTCATTGCGGTTATTATTTTCGATGAATTAGCGATAGCGCGATTCCTTTGCGTTTTAATTGCCCGATGCGATATAATTACCATGCCAATTTACACTGACGCGTTCAATGTCTCAATCTAACCTTGTATTACACACGAGACTTTTAATCTTTAATAAATTGAAAATTGAAAATGTTTAAGACGAAAGTCTTATTTGTATGATATACTTTGAACTTTTGCAATTTCAATTCGAAACTTAATTTTCATTGACGAGTATATTAATCTGTTCACTACTCATTGGAATTTGCAGATAAACTAGTCTGTAGCCATTATGGCGCGATCACAAGTTCGATTAAAATACAAGAGGCCTTGCTGCTGACTGTGAGGCAGGTGTCAGGACCGTTAATGCCTCAATTTGAATCGACTAGAAATTGTATGTTATTATATTGTATTTATCGTATCGCGATTGTAAGTGACTGGCTATCCAAATCTCGCTATCGTGACTCAAATGTTTTCACATAGAACGCAATATCGAACGCTGACGGAGAAAGCGACACGTGCATTCGCGAATGCGTAACACCGATGCAATTAATGACGAACGATACGCACGTCATCTCGTGAAATCGTCAGACATTTGCGTCATGTGCCATGGATAAACTCATTTTGGCACGTGCGCCTCGGTTTCATATTTTTATGCACCGGCATTATTTTATTACGAACCGATCATGCAGCATCCAAGATCAATCAAATTTTGATTAATATACATTTTGAATTTGATAAAGTTCAAGAATTGACGTTGCATTAAAAGAGACAGGTGAGAGAAGAAGAGAGATGAAAATCCCATAGACGTGTTAAAAAATTTAAAAGTTTTCAAGGTATTTCGATTAATGCAACTTTTCTAATATTCACAAAATAGCAGGAGTCAGTCAAAATGATTAGCATAATTTATTTTTATATATTAACTAATTTTATGAATATAAAATTTACAATTTATAAATTATAAAAAATTAAATGAACTTTGGAGTAATAGGAATTGACGTAAATAGGAATTGACGTAGATTTTTAGTGTCAACTAAAACAGATATGATTAAACGTACATTTTTTTATCGACATTGGTCAATAGGATCAGCTTTTAACGTTTGCTCCCTCGGCGTGCTGCACATCGTAAAAAATCTTACCTGTACTGAAATTATGGTTGTCGTACGAGTCACATAGAGTTCTATATGTAGGCATAAACGCGTTCTCTCTCTCTCTCTCATTGCGCATCCAGCTCAACCGGAATTATTTCTCAGGGAAATTACCGGTCATTACGGTCGTCGATCATTATCATCGGCCTTACCTTTCGTAGCGTCGAGCTTCATGTACCCGATTCTCCCTTCAACCTTGAAAATCATCCCGCTCGAATTCCCGCGTGAAAAGAAACGAGCCACATTCCAATCGAGATGTCTGCCTCTCGTAATCATATTAAATAATTTTTCGGTCAAGGTCAGAGCTGTCCATGACTTTTCTCAATCTCGATAGCTGATAAAAAAAGAACGATTTAGGCGCGCCGTAGGTGTTTGTTGTAATTGTCGGATGTTGCGTGCGCGTAACTCACGCGACGAAATTACACGCGTTGAATGCACGAATTTGCATCTGTTACATATAAAAGAGTGCATAAATTTTGTGGCACGGTCAACTTGATACGGAAATTCAAGTTTCTCTGTTGGAATGAAGGAGAGTATTTTAAATATTTAACATTTTCTATAAAAAATAAATAATCATAAAATTAAGCTTCTCAAAGCAATTAACATTGTTTAAAAATAACACGCATATCGATGCACATTATTATCAAAATTATTTATAAAGGATATGGTGAGTTTTAATTGAATTTACAATACATTTTCAATGTTCAAGTGTAAAATACCTGCTCCCTGTTTTGAAAATTGCCTGATTTCTTCACAAACTCGTAAAATTTCCTTTAAAGAAAACTTACTTGGAAGAAATGATACCCTAAATTCTTTGACTCGAAATGAAAAGATACGGATCGAAATTTCACGCTTTTCAAATAATAGAAAAGCAATCCATGTCGCTGATTGTTTTTTTTTCTCACTTAAAGTGCTCGTTTGTTTACGTAAATAAAATTTAAACCTCTATTTTCGATACAGTCGAAACGTCGGCGTTTTTCCAACATTCCAATATTCCCGATATCTTTCATACGAATTTTATCTCATTTCTTGAAATTACAAATATAAGGGTGATTCAAAACGAGTGCAACAAACTTTAACAAATTGTTCAAGAAATAATTTTGATTACAAAATATCATATGAGCATAGATATCCTTGTTAAATTAATTCTTAATACCTACGTAATAATTAAGAAGTTTTAAAATTTTGTTGTCATCACAATAAAATCACATGCTTGATAGAAAGTGATCTTTGAAAAATTAAAAACAAAACAGCAAAATGAATGCAAACATCATTTATTTTTTTTAATTTTTAATTCAAACTTTATAACAAATGCTCAAAATATGCTCTCTGAGTTTAAATATAATGCATACATGTACGCATTGTATTAAAAATAGACCCTACGTTCATATTATATGTTTAATGTGTTGAGAAAAACCTTCCAAACAATCTCTCAGATTAATAAAACAAAGTTACTAATGGGCAATGAGAGTGCAATATGGTTATTAATACGTGAATTAAATAAATTAAATTATTTTATTATAATTAACAATGCGTAATAAAACAGATTTGAGATATCTTCGAATGTGATGTCGAAAAATAAATAAATTGTAATAAATCTTTCACATTCTTCGTAAAGTCATAAATCAGAGCTTATATAAGGATTAAATGAATAAAAAGCCGTGTAGTTTCCAGCTGAAAAGTTGGCGTTATTATTCATTTATTTTTTACTCCTGTTAACGTCCGCTATCCATGTCTTCCACTTGTCGTTTTATTACGTATTATTTGATATTATATTATTTGTTACTTAAACTATTGTAGTTTTATTAATTATGTCTCTATAAATTCTGTCCATTGGATATAATTTCAATTGTCTATTCTGTATTTCAATGTACGTGATTTTTAAGATACTTTTACATAGAAAATAGAAAAAAAGTTTATTTAGGTTATTTTTACAGTTTATATTTTGTGTTCCCTTATTTATATATTTATTTTCTTATTATAAAAAATAGAAATAATTTTGATAGTTGTATTTTTCTATTGTTGAGCTTACAATGCAATGATATCACAGTTCAGGTAGTAATAGATATTCTTAAACCTAATTTAGCGTGACACGGAGCCACGCGTCATCTCTAATTTATAGTTAAGTCATAAAATTTTAAACGCTTCCAAAAGGCAACAGTGTGTGATGAAAGTCAACGAAAAAAGATGTCAAAACATGTAGTAGAGAAAGGTACTGACAATAAGTGTAAGGCGTCAAGTTTTATGTCCTTTCTTTCTCTCGGGTCCTTTCTTTCCATTTTCTAAGAATAGAAAGGTTACAGCAATAGAAAGATACACAGCATGAAAAAAAAATCGAAATTCTTTATGACTGCCACGTTCCAACTTATAGATATACTTTTCTCGGTTGAAAAAATATTTTGCCGTTACACTACCTGACGATTTAAAGGCGAAGTAAAACAACTCAATTCTAGATTCAACATGCCTACTCTTTATACTATTGTTACAGGATCATTAGAACAGCGATAAAATCTATCGATATTTCTTTGCCGCTAATGCGTTACTGAACAATTTTTTTCAGTATGCGATATATCGATTGACATAAATTTTAAGATAAATGTCTTTGAATAGATCTTGATATTTTATCGCTGAAATTAATTAGAGTGCAATGAAAAAACAGACACAGATAGCTTTATACCATTGGCAGCTGCATTGTTCAAGTACTGCTTTTTATTTTCGAATTATTTTCAGAAACTGAAAAAATCAGAAGTAGAAATATCGCGAATAACTTTTGGAAATTTTTTGCGATGAATAAAAGTGATTAAAAATATTTATTAAATTTATCGATTTTCCAATATTGGAACATTTTTGTAACACTACGATGTGGACGATAAGGTGGAACATTTAATAAGGATTTTCAAGCATTTTCATTAAACAGGAAATATAAACAAAAATTTTTGTTATAAAGCTCGTCCAAGGATAATAGTTTCTATTGATGTAAAACTCGAAGAGAGAACAATAGCGCAAAAAATTAAAAACTGAAGCCTCGAAATGGTTGTATCTATATGCATAAAAAAATTAATAAAAAGCTTGAAGAAATCAGAGTATTTCAAATTTATCCAATTTATTTCTTTTCAATTAATATTCATAATTTACACCTATTTACATTTATTTTAATTTA
>VBVQ01003392.1:7268-19016 GCA_011636635.1 Tetramorium simillimum | reverse complement strand
TATATATATATATACACATAAACATATTTTGCATCATATTTTAAGTAATTTCATAGTATTGTATGAATATCTTTACAGTACTTTTACAGGACAAATTTGATAATAATGTAGAATATGTACTTTAATTTATGATGCAGAATTGTTAATATGTTAAACATATTGTGTATATACAGATCATTGTACTATATACTTATCTATTATCAAGTATTTGAATTGATATTTAATAATGAAAATTTTATTTATTTCAGAGAGACGAAACTTCAAATACTTCTACTCCAACGAAATTGTTGCCGATCGATCAAATTATTTCTCATATTGCCAATTCCACTTTGGAGAAGCAGCAAGTCGCTCAGACCCCTGATAGTCAAGCCGGTGCCGAAAATACGTCAGCGGAGGCTTCCAGAAGGTCATCCACATCTACACAAAATACTGACACTTTAACACCTACAAATATACCGAGTGATCTAACGGATAATCAAGAAACTATCGTTTCTGCAACGTCCGCGGAAACTATTGTGGAAGCGCAGCATAACATTCAGGACGATGCTAGTAATTCGGCCTTTAAATCTTATCAAACGTCTACAACACACGTCCAGACTCAAATACAGGATACAGTAGTGAATGCAAGTTACGCGAGTGAAGCATCGAAAGAATCTCAAGAACAACAAGATGGAGTAGATATGAAGGAATCTGGAATAACTAAAGAGAAAATTGCGCTCGACGTTGGTGCAGAGACTTTGACAGTACCGACGCCAACGCGCAAAGTTTCTCGATTTTTAGTTAGCCCTGTGCACGAACAGAAAAATATCGCGGTTGAGGAGGAATCTTCTGCCGTCGGCGAAAGCGCAGATCGCACAAGTGTCGCAATGTCGCAGTCAGCATCGCAATCTGTCGCACCTGTTACGAGGATGGAGCTTGTGAAAAATGAGGAACACACGGAGGCAAGTGTTTTAGAAGTTCAAAATGCGACGACGCACGAATTAACTAGCAATAATGAAACAATAGTTCCGAGTGTTCCCATGTATCCCATGGAACAGACGGACAGCACACAACAGATCTTACAGCCGGGACAACAGTCGATCGGACTGCAGCAGAACATTATTCAAATGCAGACTATGCAGCAGGTAACGGGACATATGCAACAAACTATTGGACAATCGAATCAGCATACCATAATCGTCCAGGGATCTACGATAACGTCGCAGCAAATGCCTCAAACTGGTGTGCAGCATTTTGTGCCGGTGAATTCGCAGGAGTTGCAACCTCAGCCGGTTCATTCGAACGGAATGGTTCAAACACAGGCGCAATATCCCAGTCAAGCGATGATACAACCCGGTGTTGTAATGCAACCACCACAGCAGCAAATTCCTATGCAGCAGGGCATGATGCAGATACACGTACAAGCGGATCAGATGCAGGTCCAGCGTCCGGCGGTTCAGCAATTCATTCCGCAACAGGTGCAACAGCCTCCGCAACAGTATGTGATGCTGTCTGGCCATATGCAACCGATACAAACGACGGCTATAGACGATCGAAATCGCAGAGTGTCGAGTTTATCCACAATGTCCAGTTTATCTATGGACTCTCAAATTTTGGAATCGTCTGGCATGACTGAGGAAAAGAGGCAAGGCGTGAACGCAACTAATATACCCGTAACACATATGCAACATATACAAGTCGTTCCGCAAGACATCCCCGGTACAATGTCATTACCGCAAAATACTGTAGACACCACTCAACTTCTTCATCAAAACGTGCAACATGTTACGGGAACCTTGCCTCCATCCATGCCGGTAGCTGCCTCAGTACATCCGGTCGCTGCCGCAGACATTTCCACGCCCAAAGTCACCACTAAAACGAAAGAGATATCCTCGACGCTTCCAGATCTCGCGCAAAATTTAGCAAATATACTTTCAAATCCGAAATCTAAATCTGCCACGCCTAGCCACGAACCAGCTGTTGTTCCTAATGTTGCTCCTAATGTCGCTCCTAATGTCACTCCTAACGTCGCTCCTAATGTCGCTCCTAATGTCGCTCCTAATGTCGCTCCTTCCGCATCAATCGACTACAAACCTGTGCAATCCGAGCAGTATTTTCAGCCTATACAACCGGAGGCGAGTCAGCTGCAGATTCAACCGCCTATTCAACAGACGCCTATTCAACATAATTATCAAGGGCAGATCGTCCATCAGGGATATCCGGGACAACAGAACTTTCAACAACCATTTCAAAATCAGCAGATACTTCTCCAGAATCAAGTGCAACAGATACCGCAGTCCGTTCCGCTAACAATCCCTCAACAGATTGACGCGCAGTCACAGATGGTGCAGTCCGTTCTTCAAAATGTGTCGGCTCAATCGACACAAGGAAGATGGATCGTTACTAATCAAATTCCCTTACAGCAATCAATACGACATATACAACCAAATCAGTTGCAGCCCCTCCCAAATCAATTGCAGCAGTTACAACAAATTCCTTTGCAACCGCAAATGCATCAACAAATTGTGCAAGACCAACAACACAGTGAATCTCCCGCCATATTAGATCAATCACATTTACATTTAAAGCTTCCAGAACAACATCCAAAACCTTTGGAAATTGAGAATCTGGAATCTTCAAATTCAAATTGGTATGTCAATTCCATTCGATAGCAATAATGCAAAAGAAAAACGACACGATATGTATGTCAAATGCTCTAATTTTTTTAAATTTTCTTCATTTTAGTATACGTCGTACTAGTTCCGATTGTCAGTTACTTACATCCGAAAATGAGAATTCCAGTCACGATGTGACGCCTGAGCACACTCTTGTTGAATCCATCGATTCTACATCGATTCTGCAACAACAGTTGTCGCAACAGCAACAACAGCAGCAGCAACACCGCAAACTCAGTCAACAGAATTCGTTGGACAAAGTGTCGGATATAAACTGTGTCGGAAACGTTGGAGGTAGTGCGGGACCGCAAACTATAGCTGATTTACATCAGAAACTTGTACAATTGACTAGTCAACCGTCAGAATCGATGAATGTTGGTACACCACCTATAAGTTATCCTGCTACGCCTCATAATAATCAGATGGTTGGAGGATACGACGCGTATATGCATTCTTTGCAACAGAAGCTGTATAATATTGGCATGCCTGTTTCGTCCGCGAATACCGCAGGCCCATTATCTCCTCAAACAACAATACATTCCTCTAATTCTGTTCTCACCGATACGCAAGCCGACGCGACTATCGAGAGTTTCACCACGCAAGACAATTCCGGTGCAGTTTTGCAAACTGTAAGTCTTTTCTATGATGCCTAATACGTGCAACTGGTGGTTCTCGCTGTCCCAGAAGTATCCGCATAAAATTTCTTTTCAGAACATGGAAGGTTCCCTTGATAGTCCAACACCAGGAGCTAGCGCAGGGACCGAAAATATGAGCCCTAGCAAAGAAAATGTAAAGATACGAGCTCAAAGACCAGGATCTCGTTTACAGGAACTGGAGCAGGAATTGGCGAAGATACATCACAGAGGATCGATATTCGCAGCAGCTCCGATACAGCCACTAACACCGCCTATGTCTGTACAAACGCAACAATCTGTGCAAAATCTATTGACGACCGCCCAGCCAGTGTCAGTGGTACCTGTGGCTACTGTCACACCTAACGTTGTGACACCGCGATCTGATACCAATACTCCAATTCAGACAGAACTTCAAGATACTAGTAATGAGGTAATATCTCTTTTCTGCAATGTTTTTGTCACATTTTTATTTCTTAATACAATTTAATACGTCTTTTTAAAATAATGGGTTAAAATAATATTGGAATATTAATTTCATATAGAAGGGAAATCCTACTCAACCTGCTAGAAAAATATCAAGATTTATGGTTTCTAAAGTTGCCGGTCCGCCTATTCATAGCAATGCTGCTACTAATCAACAAATTACTGATGCTGCAAGGTCTCAATTACAACAAACAGAAGAATTAAAAATGTCAGAACGGCAAAATATCATTTCTCATCATACGGATGATCTACATGGTAAGAGATTTCATTCAAACGACGAAAATTCAATAATATATAAGAATGTCTTTATACATATGTAGAGACATGTGACATATATTTATTAATTATAGGTGTATCTGCACAAATACTTCACAGTCGAGAGAATTCTGTTCCGCCAATTGTACAAGCAACTCATGGTATTAATGTTTCAAATATTGAAGTAAGTTTTATAGTTTTATTATTATTGTCAAATAAAAATATATAAAAATTATGAAATTCATTGTCTTAATATAAATAATGCAATGATGATACGATATTTATCATTTGACATTACAGCCTGAAAAAGAAGAAAGATTTGTGGCTCTTACACCAAGTGAAGAATACCAATTACTTATAAAAAGGTAAAAGTATTTAGATATTTTTGTGATATTTAAAGAGTATAAATTAATTTTTTTTATCCAACAGAATGCTTGAGAAAAGTACATCTAAACTGTATCAAAAGCTAGAAAGATAAAGATAAATTACAAAGATTTACTATTTGCTTATTTTTTTTTAGAATGTAAAACAATTTATTATATGTGTAGACAAACTTTGGAACTAGAAACATTACAAAGAAGACATAGGGAAGAGTTGGAACGTTTCCAACAACATCAACTACAATTGCTTATTCAGCAACAGCAACAAGCAAGCGCACTTCATCATCAGAATCATCCGTTGCTTTATCATACGGTTGCAGCAAATATGTCCGGTCAGTAATACGAATTAATTTCACACATTCCGTTATACATATATATGTATTCTTATTTATACAATGCATATTGATTGACGTACCATTTTGTCATTTGATAGGATCTAGAATTCCAGGAACGGAGGACTATCTGATGTTTGGTACAACGCCGCAGACTCCACTGCAGAAAGGGTCGAACAACTATCCAGACACGGATGAGACTTTACGATTGGCCATGCAGAAATTGAAGCAGACTCCACTGCAGCTTCAACCGCAGCAGGCATCGGCTGGAATACCGCATGCTTATGTTATTCCAATTCCAGTAGTGCCTTCTGAAAATATGCAAAGTGTAGTTTCTCAGCAAAGTAATAACTGCTCGAATGATATATCCGAGAGCATTGACACGACGCACAGTACGGTTGGAAATCCGACGCAGTACCAATTCGCTCCTATACTATCAGAGGGAACGAATATCGCGTCGACAACTGGACCGCTATCTGCGCCCGCGCCCTTGTCGATATCCGGTGCACCAAGCGCCTACATTCAGTATCACGAGGGCCAGCCGCTACCGAATTTTCAGGCTTTCAGCTGCACACCCCACGGCGGTTTCTTTTTGCCAGCTGGCTACCGGCTGATATATACGCCGCCCACGACTCAGTCTCAGCCGGCAACACCTGCCACGTCTCATGTGGCAAATTCTTCGCGCGACGATACGCCTCCGACGGCGGAGCCGCACCATTCGACCACCGCCGACAACTCAACGGTTCCTCCTTCGCATTCGGATCAATAACGCAACATTCGGCTCACACGCTTCTATATTTTTCGGTCGATCTGCGTTCGTTCTTAGTTTAACGCTCGGTACTGTTTATACTGTGCAGAGTTTCGCATCGTTATCGTCACGAATGTAACCCGACTATATAATTTGCTGTGAAATGCGCGCGCGCCATTGCTAGACATTATCCTAAAGGTGCGAAGAAGGATCGAAAAAAAATGTGACTGGAACTATATGTAATGTTTTTTGATGTACGACGCACTTGCGTATATTAAACAAAATATCAAATATTCTCGCTATCTGAGCGTGTGCATTATATTACTATGATATGTGCCTCGCAGTGGAAGTAAAGCGGAAATAATATGGAAAGATATACTGCGAAGAAGCGATATATATAATATATATATAAATTTTCCGAATGCAACGCAGGAACTTGAGATAGAGGCCTTTACATGTACTGTGCTTCGATGCGTTATAAACAAGAAAAGAAAAATCTTCCTTCGCTGAGACCTCTAAGGGATTCTACTATTGCTCGACTCCTTTAGTAGCACAGCTCACATTAGTACAGGCCTCCGCTAGTCTTACGATCGAAATGGCATATGGCCATTCTGCTCGGTATATGTGTATAACTGTTACTGTATGCTGGATGTATCAGAGACAAGAGACCGAATGAAAAAGAGTGATAGGGACAAAGGGCAAAGGGGCAAAAAGAAATGGGGAGAGATTGAGAGAATGAAAAGGACGAGAAAAAGGGAATGTATGTATAGCTTTATGCGAGTATGTATGCGTATAATTGTGCGGGTATGTATGGTTGGTGGTGAAAAAAAAAAATAGGCAGAGAGAGAGAGAGAGAGAGCGCGCGCGAGAGAGCGAGAGAAATATGATTAATATAGTCACTGTTATGCTTTAATGTATTTCTAGCGATTTTGCCTATTTCAATTAAAGAAAAAAAGTCATGTGTTACTAGTTAGCAAACCCATATATCTCGTTTACTATATATTGATGATTATATCTTCTTTTAAAGCTGGTAGTAGCCGTTTTATCTACCGTTGTTTATTTTGATATATATATGATGTAACTGAGATAAATTGCCCGATGCCATCTGTAGACCATTGACAAATACGTGTCGACAGTCCGACTATTACCTTTTTAATCGATCTAAGTGATGTGTACTACATCGTATTGGAGCAACGTATTAAGAATTTCCTTTTTAGTTCTTGGTAATCTGTGACACGTCATTTCAGATAGCGAAGCATTCAATTATAATTTTAATTCTATTATACAAATAATGCGACGACTGAATATATTATACATTTTACCAACAGGTTATTAGTTTTTTAAATTGGATTTTATGGATTTTTCGTTTACATATAATATTGTTTAGTGATACATGTAATGAACATTGTTTATGTAATTACCGTATGATCGGCTGTCAATATTGTTGCTGCAACCGTCATTAGGAGGAAAGTGTTTTAAATTATTCGTTCTGATACGTGACTCTCGCGGCTACCCTGAACTTGGTGATTTTTATGAGCTGAGATTAAACCTCTTTTTAAGTATAACACTTCTTTTTGGTGCTTTCATATATATCACAATATTACATTAAATTTTATTGAAATGTTCCAATAAGAACTGCAATAGTTTATTATATATTACATGGACTTGAGATTAAATTATTTCTTTATATGTTTATTTATGATTTGAGATGACAAATATATAGCTGCCTCTATTAAATTATCATTGAATACACTGTATAAGTTTAGTAGACATTAATTTTAATACAGTCGGCTTAAATTACAGTGAAATTTCTTCAGTAATTTATTCATAAACGGCTACGTATTTTCTTTTTTTGAATATCGATGTTGCATTACGTCTAGCAAATCTCTTATAATTCGATATGACAAATGGCTGTTTATTATGTAAAATTTTGTTGACATCTAAGAAACGGATAAAAGTAATTAATAAACGAAACTTTTTACATTTGTAAAAAATGCTTAATTTTGCGAGCATTTTTTAGTCATGGAAATATTAGGTAATCAGGCCAGAATTTCTTGTTCTTCTCGTCTGAGGGGTTTTTTTTCCAAATAGGATATCTTGTTCACTGGGTTTTCTTCGGCAGCTAATGTGATTCCCAAGTCCAGGGCTTGAATTTCTTAGAAGATCGAACGTCCACCGGGTCTTCTTCCGGCAATCAATGTGATTCATTTTTGCATTGCATTAATAATTAATTAATCTTTACTATCTATATGGGAATAATACACATTTTATTATATATATAAAATTAAGAGTTTACTTCCAGAATTGTGTACTGCAACTACTAAAGAATGTGAGATTTCAAGTGAAGAATGTGGTAGTTAAGGGATTCCACAAAGAAACAGATTACGAAAGATATAATCTTGAATAATTATAATTTAATATACATTAAAATAATTTGAAATACAATTGACTTAATTTGAATACAATTCGACTATATTGAGTG
This sequence comes from Tetramorium simillimum, assembly GCA_011636635.1. Classification (NCBI taxonomy): domain Eukaryota; kingdom Metazoa; phylum Arthropoda; class Insecta; order Hymenoptera; family Formicidae; genus Tetramorium; species Tetramorium simillimum. The sequence goes on along the minus strand of VBVQ01003392.1, from coordinate 11,047 downwards.
TCGATATTTTCAAATGTTCTGTTTTCAAAGGATTTGTTTGAAAATATCTCACGTTACGAAAACATTAATAAATTTTAGTTGTTAAAAACGATCATCAATGTTATGATTATAACAAAGTTTTCAATAATATATCTCTGTACTTCGTACATTATTGTAAAACAGGCTGAAACTTTACTAACGACCTTTATCAAAAGACGTTAAATGTAAAAATTATTACAGTAAGACTTAATAAAGAGAAAAATAAATAAATGTACGATACAGATTAGTTGTCTCTTTCCACCATATGCAATATTATCAATTGAGTAATATTGGAATAACAAAAATGCTATTTATTACTCACATTCTTTATTACATAATAGATATATCAGATATTATACAAATATGTTATTACAAATATAATACACAAATATCTGATCTTTTTAGAAACTGTCTTTTGTACAGAAAATCTTATATTGTGCTTTTTAGCCATCATCTTCTTCGATAGTTCTCACATTTCTCATATCATATTATTGCCTGTAACAAAGTATTTTTAAATATTATCTTACAAAAGCACATTTTATGTAGATAAATATAAATGAGAGACTTATGTTGTTGCATTGATACTAATTATAATAAATTAATACTAATATTAATAACAAACACATGATCATGACATGGTCAAAAGAAACAATTATTAATATCCCAAGGACTATTAAATAAAAATTGATATAATTCAATACAATTCTGATATAATTCTTTTGTCATAAAATGTATTTCAAATATTTGACAAGGATGTAAAACCTTTCTAGGATAAAGCCAGGGAAGAGAGAGAGAGAGAGAGGAGTAACAATTCTATCCTATTTGTGTCCTGGATGAAATCTAGGATGTCAAATATTATACTTACGCTTGGTTATACTTAAAATGGTTCCGGAATGTTATAAGGATTCAAAGTGATTTCGCCTTCTTGCGTAAAGCCCCATGCAGGCGAAGAATCCGAGGATTGCCACGGTCAATCCTAAGATTAACGCTAGAGTGTCGCCGAAATCAAATCCATTGGAAGCCATTGCGACGTCAAGCATGCCAAAACCGCCGAATAAAAAATAGAACCATATCTTTGCGGAGATCATCTTTCAGAAGATAAGAATGTAAGAATATGTAATATTAATTGCAAGATTGATAGCTCTTGCACTTGTCCTCTCGCACCGTTGTTTGTGCGTCGCCGTTTGTGATTACAATTTAATATCAATATCACTTAAATTCGATATCTTTTTTCATATTAAGCAAGCTCGCCGTTGTACGCGTTAAAGTCAGATGTTAACTCGTGACACTCTTATTCATCGTTGATAAATACTGAGGACAATTACATCGAATTGTTTGACGTTTTGCAAACACAAAAATGGCGGTATAAAGGTTAGCTACGACACAACTTGTTGACAAGTTATATGCGCGACAGTAGCCAATCAGCGTGTTTAAAGTCTTGTATCCAAGATCGATTCTCATTGGCTTTCGTAAATCGTTTCAATTCATTGCTCGCGACTAATGTAAAACGTCCTTAATGCGTTCAAAAATACACTTGTTTATCGTCAGCTGAGAAGGTAACCTAACCTCCAAACCTTGGATGCCACTGATTCAGACGTAAACAGCGTCGGATAAACGCTGTCTCTCTTATTAGAAAGATAAGTATAGTATACGATTCGAGAATGGCCAATTCATCGGCGAACGTGACCGTGTCGAGCATCTTGAAGAACAAGAGCTCGTTCGACGACGAGCCGCGGAAGAAAAGCAGGGAGGACTGGAGGAAGGCGAAGGAGCTCGAAGAGGCGAGGAAGGCAGGCACGGCCCCCGCAGCCGTCGACGAGGAGGGTAAAGACATCAATCCGCACATTCCGCAGTACATCAGCGCGACACCGTGGTACTTCGGCTCTCAGGGTCCCACCCTCAAGCACCAGAGACCGCAGCCCGAGAAGCAGAAGGAGTTCAGCTCTATAGACGCGTGGTACAATCGCGGGGTAGACGCCTCGCAGGCGGCCACCAAGTATCGCAAGGGCGCCTGCGAGAATTGTGGCGCTTTGACTCACAAGCGGAAGGACTGCATGGAGAGGCCGCGCAAGGTCGGCGCGAAGTTTACGAACGCGAAGATCGCGCCGGACGAGTTCACCCAGCCCGAGCTGTCTATGGACTACGACGGCAAGAGAGACCGGTGGGCCGGTTACGATCCTTCCGAGCATCGAGAGATCGTGGAGGAGTATCAGAAGATTGAAGAGGCGAAGCGGCAGATGCGCGCCGAGAAGCTCAACGCGGAAGAGGAGGACGAGCAAGACTCGGACAAAGACGAGGACAAGTACGTGGACGAGGTGGACATGCCTGGCACAAAGGTCGACTCCAAGCAGCGCATCACCGTGAGAAATCTCCGGATTCGGGAGGACACCGCCAAGTATCTGCGCAATCTGGATCCAAACTCGGCGTACTACGACCCGAAGACCAGATCCATGCGCGATAATCCTTACGTCGGGACGGATCGCGAGGTGGATTTCAAGGGCGAGAACGCCGTGCGCTTCTCGGGAGACACGCAGCAGCACGCCAATGCGCAATTGTTCGCCTGGGACGCTCATGAGAAGGGTGTCGACGTACATTTGTTGGCCGAGCCTACGAAACTGGAACTACTGAAACAGGAGTACGACAAGAAACGCGACGAGCTGAAGGACAAGGCGCGCGACAGCATAATCGAGCGGTATGGAGGTGACGAGCATCTCCAAGCACCATCGAAGTCTCTGTTACTGGCGCAGACTGAGCACTATGTTGAATATTCGAGATATGGTAAGATAATTAAGGGACAAGACAGACAGGTGATAAGATCCAAATATGAAGAGGACGTTTATCCAAATAATCACACGATGATCTGGGGTTCCTACTGGCAAGATGGAAAATGGGGTTACAAGTGCTGTTATTCCTTCATCAAAAATTCATATTGCACTGGAGAGTCAGGAAAGAAAGCGGCGGAAGCAGTGAACAACAGTATACCTGACAAGATTCCACCACAACAAGAACAAGAAGAAATGGACGACAAACCGGATACAACAGAGGACAATCATTCATCTAGCAGTGAATCTCCATCTGAAGATGAAGATACAAAGAGCAAAACGGAAAAACAGAGTAAAGCGGCTAAGCGAAAATTGAAAAAGCAAAAACGGAAGGAAAACCGCAGGAATAAAAAGCGAAATAACACAGAACAAGAGGAAGACAAACTGAAGGAAGCCCTGAGGAAGGAGGAGCAAAATACGAAGCGAGCGGACAGACTATTGGAGATGGATGAGAGGAAACGTCCGTACAACAGCATGTACGAGGCAAAGGAATTGTCAGCTGAAGAGATAGAAGCGTATCAAATGAAACGCAAACGCGACGAGGACCCAATGGCCCATTTTCTTTAAGAATAATATTATCGAGTTGCTTTTGCGATCTAAGTTTGTACATATGTTTATATGTAGAGTCTGCAATATTTATCTTGTATCATTCTACGAAAATATTAACGTGATATATTTTAATAGTATTAATTATATATTAATCCAATCAACAGGAACATTTTATGTAATTTTCCCTGATCTAATCTTTCCATATTTTTATATTTGGTAAATATGCAGTATGACGCTCTTCCCTCTGATTTTCCTCAATCTTTGTAACTTTGTGTATTTTTATGCATAGAACTTTCCTCAGAAGGAAAATTGTTGCTCATATCCCCCTTTTTTTATTTAATTTTAAAATTATAACTATTAATAAAGTAAAAATTTTTAATCAAATTATTC
>VBVQ01003391.1:0-19022 GCA_011636635.1 Tetramorium simillimum | reverse complement strand
TTATTGTATTGCATACAGCGCGCGCGCTCGCTTTTAAGGATTAACGATTAGTACAAAAGATAAAAGATAAAAGAAAGTAAGACGAGTAAAAGTTTCTTTCTGCATCTCTTTCTGATCGTCAAACTGAAATTTACAAACAAGAGACAAAGATGCAAAAATTTGTAAAAGAAACGCCTGTAATAACATAGAATCTAAAAGACTAACTTTTCTGCAGCACAAGAACGAAATTTTATCAGAAAAATAATGTAAAGACCTGACTGTCGTAAAAGAAAAAGTATTCTCAAGAACGACTTAATTGTAATTCTTTTATTTAGTTTTCTTTTAATGTAATAAATAATAAGGAAGTTAATAAAATTTCGTATGAAATTAGACACATTTCGTATTACGTATTTTATGTATACAAAAAGAATAAAACATGAATGATTCGTAAATTTTTAAGGTTTTTTTAATTTAAAAAATAGAACTCGTTAAATATATATACTTTATAAAATTTTAATCTTCTGGAAAACATTCAATAAAACATTTTTGACGTAAGGTGTAAAAATTTTATTACCACGAGGGTGAAACTTGTCTCTCGATTTCTCGCAATTTCTCCCTCTGTATCCCTGTCGTTTTTTTTTCTCTTAATCGCGGCGTTTACGACTTCTCTTGTACTCGGACCTATAATAGAAATATCGAACGACCTGCCGCGATACTGACAGAATGAGTGATCGACGTAGTGGACTCTCATCGAGCAGAGAAAGAATCAACCCAAAGTACTGGCCATATGTCGGAGCGCAGAGAGGATCCCTAGAGAGGTTTTACGCTCTTGGTTTCCATTTAATTATTGAACCACCCTTTTTGCTTTATTCGCGCTGCAAACTTTTGTATATTTTTTTAAGAGTACACGTGCTTGAGTTATTATTACAAAACAAGAAGTGACCATTGCGTTCACAAAGAATAGACGGAAATGTAGATAGATACAGAAGAAGAGACTTTTATTTGAATAAAAAAAATAGTATGATTCTTGTATGTGGAAGTAGAGCTTTCATTTTTATTTGGCGCACAAAAAAATATTAATTCAATTAACACGCGTTCTTTGCTTTGTTTCTGGCTATGTTGCTATAAGCAATAATAGAAACATCGGAAAGATTTGGCGAAACGAAGTGACAGTGAATGGTTGATGGTACAACAAGGCGGAAACAAAAATTTTCTGTAAAACTATTTTTGTCGACACGACGATACTCGATATACACATTTTTTTTCACAGCTGACGAAAATATTTCGCGTACACGAAAGAAAAACGCGTAAAGGTAGACGGGATAAAAGCGACAAAAGTATCCAAGAGATCGCGCATATCGTAATTTTATTGTCACATCTCTTTTATCGGTCGCATAAATTAAAATAATATTGTATATCGGGCCCGATGGTACTTTCAATATGAATTTTTCCCCGAACTACACTTTTTACGGACACATTTTTCCGGCTGATTCGAGCGCACGGAAAATAACTCCTGTTATTGCGATACTCGATAGCCATGGTAACGTTAAACAACAGGATACCAAATCGAAAAACGTTCGCGATATTTAGTTTACTTTTTTCCCCCGAACATATGATAGCCGTCCGTGACGCTGAAACCATCAATATATATATATATATATATATATATATCGTGTGCAATTGTACTAAGAACACTAGAACCGTACACAAGTGGCGAACTCGAGCGATTTACCCGCATTAACACAACGAAAAAATATCTACAGATCCTCATGTATCAGAGTCGATCGGGCCGCGTTTTCGGAGGAAGGGCCGATCGTTTGCGTTTCCACCATCGGCATCAAAATCACGCAAACGTACCTTCGATATTTAACATGGAGCACGTAGTTATGGCTTTCGACGATTCGCAAACGATATTGCACACGCACGTCGCAATTAATAAGCGCGTGGTTACACACTTCTATCTGGTAATTGGGAGCATCAGTTTGCGCGCTTAGAGTCCTGGAATTAATTTATCATTCGGTAGCAATGCAAACGATATTGAAGTGCTGTCGACTCGTCAACGATTATAATTTGCGCGCGGGGATTTGCGGCGAAGCGCGCGGAAGCGTCGGTGAAAAACAAACGAAACGCTGCCGGCGGAAGGTGTAATAATAATAGCAGAACAGTGAAGGATTGAAATTCGACATTTGCATATATCCAATCTCTTGCCTACAAACTATATTAACCGTTCAATTAATGTAAAATAATCAGATTTTATTGGGGAAAAATGTCGTTACGTGCTCCGTCGCCCGAAATGAAATTGAACTATTTGAAACGAACTTATTAGCAAATGGATTTTGTGTTACATATAGAAAATATTTACGCGATAATATAACCATTGCCAATAATAATAGCAAATGTTTAACCTCTTGCGTTGGCATTTGATTTACAGGTGCGCGTGAGCGAACCGTTAAAACCGACCCGCAGCGAACATTTGCCTGAAATCATTTCTATAAAAAATTTAGCGGGGTGCAATTAATATAAAACTAGTAAGAATTTGCAATAAACGTACTTGTTTGTATATATAATGTAGTATGTATCGCAATGAGAGAAAAATATAGTTACTTTTAGCCTCAATCATAATTTTGTAATATTTCTAACACGATATACGATTAATTTAATTATATCATTATCATCATTATGTTAACCATAATTATCGTTAGAAATATTATAAAATTGTGGTTGAGGCCAAAAGCAACTATACTTTTCTCTCCATGCGCTCGCTGAATGAACTGTATATTTCAGGTAGCAAAACGCACGTCTTTCTAGCGCAAGAAGTTAATGTGCAAGAAATGGATTAGTCTAAAAAAGTAAACGTCTAAGTCATCTTTTATTGTCTTTCAACATGTATTCTTTATGACTTGGGGAAAAGAAAGTTATAATTCTTCCTCGGTTCGGGGTCATTCTTGACACTAAAATAAAGTGTATGGATCAGATCGATTTCGCCGTTATGATGGAGCGTGCGGTAGGATGCACGAGGTGCGCGAGAGACGCATCGTCTCGGCCGGGATTCAATTTCGCATTGTATAAAGCCGCTTTCTGCCCCGAAGATGCTCCATGTGAAGGAGCATCGCTAACTACGTTAATATCGGCTTCCAGCGGCAATTGAGCAAGCTTCGCCGTTGCACATTGCCACTCGATGACGAGGGAAGGGTCCATCTAAATATAACGTTTCAGCGAGGGCTCGCGGATATCGAGGCAATCCTGGATAATATCGATCTTCGCACACGCGCTGGCGACGCACGGTATTTGCGAGAGCGTGTAATACCTGTTGAGGGGAGAGAAGCTAGATATCCACGGTAGGATAAACCGCTTTCGGTTGATAACAACTTCTCGGAGTAGTGATCGAAGATTCGCATTAGAGCCGTCTTCTCGATAGGTTCTCAAGGAAATTTTGAAACGCATTCGTTGAATTAAAGATTATTTTTCAGAATTATATTACAAAATACAAGAGCGATATACAATGGGACAAATACGACGAGAAACTTGTAACTTGTAAACATTATATTTTATTTTAGTACAGTCACAAATACAATCTTATGCAATGCATATGCATACATCTACGCGGCTTAATATATTATCTTTTTTTTTTAAACTACGTTTTTTGTGGGACTTTACTCATGCTGATTTGGACTATCCTCTTTTTCTTATTTTAATTACGATAATGGAAGCGCGCAGTGAATTTTTCGTGTAATGCATACTGCGATGTAATAAAAAAAAGTAGGTAATGATTTAGAAGCAATATAATAATTTACATTTTTTTATTTGGCTAAAATATGAATTTTTTTACAGTAAAAAAATTTTAATTTAAAAAAATATAGTAAAACCTATAAATTTAATAGACTATGACAATCGAAGTTGCTACCGTCTGCTGTTATTATTTACCGATAGCAGAGAATTCTTCTCTGATGATAATTTGCAATCGTTTTATAATCTCTTTATTCCTATAACTCGATTTAATAATGTAACAAAAAGAGGAAACTTATATATAATTTTTATAAAAATTAATGAAATACAATTTCTTATATAAAATGACATTTTATTGTGTCAGATAAGTCCGGTTAAAACTTTATCACGAATTAAAATTAGATGTGCCAAAATATTCTGTGATATAATAATATAAGCATTATTGACATTAAATTAAATTTAACAAGAATTTACTTCTATTGCATGATTTGTTACAGCAATCTTGCTGAATAAATCATAGATTCAACGCTGCAAGATGTCACTACCGGTGTTCGAATCATGGCATTTCGTCCACTTGTTAAACAAAACCGATTGTTGAACTCGCATTCATTCCAAGTTTGACATATTTACTAGCAATAAATTCAGCGTACGTTCCGTATGTGAGGACATTTACGGTGATCTTGTCGCCGTAAATTTCACTCCGCAAAGCCCTCGGTCGATAGAGCGAGCGCGGCGAGCGAAAGGTCTTTTGTACGGGCTTAAGTAATTGAAAACGTTGCCCGTAATTGGAAATGCCACCCTCTGGTCAGCCTAACGCGACGTAACGCTCGGTTCTAACCGTATGAGAAAATCGTTACAGCTACCCGACGGGGCATCGTGACATGCACGATGCATTAACGACGAGCTTATACACAAAATTAAGATGCAACCGGCGGCCCGCGAGATTTCCGAGAGCTGCGTGAGGCGAATTTATTTTAATTTGAAAAACGGTGGTTTCGACGTAAAAAGCGCGAGCAAAAACTTGTTCTTATTTGCTGTAACGCGATTTAGCGAGAAACTGATCGTACCGAACACATCCGCTGCATTTTACTGAAGATTCAGTAAACTGGTTCAAGAAAACAAGATAAACTAGCGCGATATTTTCTTGCTAATTTGCTCTCTGCGACGATATATTAAACGCTTAGAACTTGTTTTAATGATTTTTCTGCAGGAAGTAAGATAACACTCGGTCAATTAAAATTTTTCACCGGCATTTGACTGTAATGAAATTATTATGAAATTATCATCATCTTTCTTTTCCCTCTTAATTAAAAATTCTTACGATAATATAAATTGCTATTTATTAATATTTGACGACACGTTTGAAGAATATGAATTTCACAAAGTGTTTAAATATTAATTATATTACATTATATACTAACAGATGAGTTAATTTTGGATGTTTTCTTCAAAAAGGGCAGTTTAAAATTAATTTTAAGATTGAATATAAAATGGACGATTTATTGATTTTGTCATAAATAATTTCATTTATTCTGACGTGTTTCGTATAAAAAAATCGGTGATTGAAATACCGTGAACCGAGTCATAATTTAGCAACAGTGAATAATCGCGACTTACTGACGTGCGCGATATGTCATTTAAGATAATATGACAACAGAGAAAAGGAATAAAAAGTCGAAAATATTCGTACAAACCCAGCATCTTCTAGCAAAATTACGCACGTTAAATCTAATTTTTTCAAAATTGCCTTTATGACATAATCGCATTTTCCGGGTACTTCATTTGATGCATAGACACAGAGAGAAGTCATGAAACCGAACGACGCATGATGAATCATATGATGAGAAATCGACTCTGTCAGCGCTTTCAAGGTATTTGCATAGATAATCGCTAGAACTTAAAACTCGTGTAAGCAAAATTAAATAGGTACTAAGAACTTGTGCGTGACATTGCAATAAGTAAGAGCATCATTTATTACATCATTTCAAGTAATTAAAGTTTAGTAAAGTTTTTCCTGGTTAAATTAGTTTGGTTCGCTTAAGAAGTAATTTATTTACAACTTGATATATATATATATATAGTTTTATTTTTATTTTGGAGACTATCTTTTCCGCGTTAGCAAGTCCATTTTTCATTCCACATATAGTCCTAGATGAAAACGACCGTTCCTCGTGCCGTCATTATCTTTCGCTTTGTCTCATTTCAACTGGCACTATTCCACAGAGACGTTAGAGATTCAAAAACGTCATTCTATCTTGCACATGACGATCTGCTTGTGCAACCGTGGCGAACTGCACACGCGTTTCTTACATGCGAACGGATTAAAAATAAATTATCACATCGTGATCTTTCGTTCGTATAAGAAAAACACTCGGATTCTTTCGACTTTTTTTTTGCCATCGCCTGCGTAAATACAACCTTGAGACTGTTAAATAGAAGTACACATAAATGAAGAGCATTCCGCTGAAATCATGCTGTATCATTAAGTAATCCATCGAACTGAAATCATTAATTATTTACAAGATTTGTTAAGTCATTTTCAAGAATTTTTAACAAGTGTAATAATTTAATTACTATCTCTTTTAATTGGAACAGTGTAATTACACTGATAATGCAGAAGATATTATGATTCACAATAACGTAATTTCATTATCAACGTGGTTTTCTCCCAATTATTCTGTTATCGAGAAGTAAAGAAACGAGTAAAAATAATCAATATCAACCACAACCACTGAAGATCCAATAATCAAAGAAGCTACGACGAAAGAATGCCTTTGATGCGCAAATTTCTAATTACATTACGGCGCGGCGTTAGATTTGTACGTCGAGCGGGACACGGTTGAGAAACCTTTGCGCACAATGTGCCGGAGAAGAACAAAAAGGTTTCGCCTCAGTCACCCCGACTACGTACAATCCCCCTTAATAGAGGCTCGCGAGCGGATCGAACGCCGTGCATGTCGGAGGTTCTCGAGATCGCATCTGTTCACGAAGGCGCCCTCACGTGATATCGCTGTAATGCCATACATCGCAGCGTGATACGTACGACCCGTTATGCCTTATCGAACGCATCTAATATTCGCGCTTTCAATACGCCGGTTTCGCGTAGACGAGAACTTTGCTCACTTGCGAATTTTCCGTACCCCGGTGTATTCGAGTCGAAATTTTCAACACTCGTCACAGACACACATATTATCGTGCCCGACGCGAAGAACGTGCTCCACGTAACGTGAGAGTCATTAAATTAAACGCTAAGCGGAAAGAGAGAGAGAGAGAGACAGAGCGAGTTGTATCTTTGATGGTGGAGTAATTGGCATTTCCCACAGATCCTTTTTAGCGGATGCATCCTGCATGTCTCCCGCGGGAATGAAAGCGGGAAGAAAGCGAAAGTTACGAAGATGCATTCGTTTCCCCGGGGATCTGTAATTTTGCGCCGCATTGTTGGCACGTAAATAAGGAGCGAAACAAATAGGTAAAGTTACGTGTATGCGCGTGTACAGGATACCCCAGTTTCCACCAACTTCCCCTCCCCTTCCCACGTATATTCTTGGGGTTCTTGGGACAAATTGAAGTTGATTTGTTTCTTAACAAAAATAGGCCAGCGATAGCTATCAAATTATGAACGATGGAAAATTTAAAGAGGACTCCAGAGAGAAATGCCGCGGCAGATAACGAAACTTTATTCTTGATCCACTTTCGAGTCAATCTTGTAAGTGTATTTGAATTCCATTCTGCTTGGGAAGATATTCGAAACACGCTGTTATGAAATTGAGACGGCGATCGGTTCTCGGGAGTCGATCGGACAATTTAAAAGTAAATGCGTGGTTGATTTACATATAGTTCTCTTTACTGTATTAGCGACGTGAAATCTCTCATTTTCTAAGATTAATTCCTGGCTACGGCCCTGCCATACGTATCTCGCACTTGCGTAAATAGTTATTTATATTCTAGATTCTAGACTGTTAATTATATTCGACACTATCTAAATATGTATCGCAGATAATCAGAAGAATTAATCTGTTCTAAAAAAAAAAAAGAAAGAACAGAAAATAACCATTTAATGTCCTACGTCTCTTTCGGTTCTGCATTTGACGGCCTACATAAATATGCCATGCAGCTTCCGAAAATAAAAGTGAAAAAATTCGCTTAATATAAATCGCGTTACCTGGTGATTAATTATAAGCGATGTAACGTATTAACGAGTCGTCGAAAAAAAATATCGATTAAAAATACGCCTATATATGTTTGCGTGCATTGTTGCGTGATTTTTTTAAATTACGTAACAGCAGCAATTATTTCTAATTTTGTGAAAAATGTACGAAGTTAAATTACGCCACGACGGGTATGTATTAAGATTAAAGAACGTACACGTGACCGTCCGTACAGATGACAAACGATTTGCTTCTAACATTACGAGAAAGTACATGCGCGTCTATTATTAACTCCTTTTAACAAATATTCCTTGTTGCTGCACGTATCACGTGGCGTCGTTTTCCTTTTTTTCGCTGACATAACGATTAACATCACGTGCGTGCTTATAACAGATCGATACAGTGTGAAGAAATAAAAAGCCTCGAATATCCCCTTTATCAGTTAACTAATGTGTAATAATTCGTCAAGGAAAGGCGCGTGTTGCGGCAATTCCGAGAAGCGTAGAAAAGCGATAAAAAAAAATACCGCTGACCCTTTCGTTCCTCGTAATATATTTCATTGCGCACGCACTTTTCACGTGGCCCGCGAGGTTTTCGTGTGCCCAGACATATCGTAATTACATTTTCTTAAGATACAATCGGATGAAAAAGAAGGACTTCGGTGGACGGCGACATGACCTTTCTTCCTTGAAGATTGGCGGGCGCGATTGTTGAGAACTAAAAGCCGTTATATTTCGATAACACACGAGTCGCCGTAAGAGTTGAGAATTGATGTTACTGGAGAAAGATCGAGAGATTGATTAACGCGAAATATTTTAATCGGCACACGGCAACGATAAGGAAGTTCCGTTGCCGTGCATATTTAAAATCAACAGGTTTGAAATCAGCAACGTTATTCCAATAAACATATAATATCATTGACGGTTCATTAAAATTTACGTGCTCGATTAACGGTGCGTTAATGACAAGCCGCCGGGCCGATTAAAACAACGACCCGCCGCCGGATTTGCATAGTCGTCACCCGGAATCATCGCGACGTAACGCGATTAAAAGCCTGACGCGAGTGCCGGCGAATTAAAATCCACACCGGCGTGTGTCATCGGTGTGCGACGTGTCGAGTACGAGCGTCCGCGTCTCGCGGACTGGCTCTTGCATTATTAACGAAGCTCCGACGATTAACACGCGCCGGCGGTCTCAGAACCCCGGAAATAATCGATGAGCGTGAAGCGCTCGTCCGCTGCGGAGTGAAGTCAAAAAATTGCCGTGCGAAAAATGCGACGTTTTTTTTTCTTCTCGGACAAATTTCCGACCTCGGTCACATTTTTGCCTCTCCCATTGCGAGCGCGGGATATCGCAACGTCGACTCGCCCGGAGCGGCGGCGGTCGCATCGACTGCGGATTTCGCCATTAGAGCGAGATGTTAATTACTTAGCGCGCGACAACGGTGCGCTTGATGTACCTCATCAATTAAAGCGCGCGGTTACCCCGGCCTCTCTCCGGCACCGGCATATTATTTTTATCATCAACATTACGGTTTTTTTTCTTTTTTTATTTAATATCCGGCTACATTTCGATCCCGGGGCAGAGATGAAGGTGTGAAAAATATCGGGGGATTATCCGGCGCGTATTGTATCTCACCTGAATTGACGCGATTCTGTCGCGCCGATCCGCACGATCGCGCGCGATTCGTCCAACCGACCGCGTCGGCCGATTTAATTTCGAAGCTATGATAAATTTAGATAAAACGGCCGCAAATCGTGAGAATCTCGACGGAGTGAGACGCGTGGCGGCGCGTACGTGAGCGTTTTCGCGATGGCATTTCGCGAGGAGAGGCATCTCTCTCTCTTTCTCTTTCTCACTTTCTGTCTCTCTCTCTCTCTGGCCCGCCCTCTGTCTCGCTTTATCTCTCATTCGGCGGTATTGGGTGTCGTAGGAATTTTCGAGGGCCGAGGTGACGGCGGCGGCGGCGATGCTTCTTACGTCGGCGCGATAAAGCGCGCTTCAAAAGAGGTGGCCGAGAAGTCTGGTGGGGTCCGGGATTGACGTCATTCGACATGACGTCAAGCAGGACCGTGCAGAGAGCTCGCGGGAGCCACGCTTATCGAGCTGCAGCTCCGACCGACAGCCCCTCTCCCTGGTTTTCTTCGAGAACCGGTACTTCGGTCACAATACGCAAAGTAGCTTCACGCGACGTACGATCCTACATCGAAACGATGAAAAATCCCTTTTTTTCCACGCGTTTGTACGGAGACTCGTGCGCATCTCTTAGAAAAATCCAAACGTGCGTAAAATTATGTTACACTTAAAAAAAAAAGCGAGATCTTTGTCTAGCTACAAAGAGAAATTAAAAATTTTTACCTCTTTTTCGATATAATTGTATAAATAAATAATAAATACAAATAATAATTCTCTTCTGATGTGTTGCTCGAAGAATAATTCTGTGCCTATGCGAATGTTAACCGTACGTGCTTACGCGTGTTCTTTGTACGGACCTTGAAGAATTTAAGGATGCGCCGCTGCCGTAAACAGGAAATTACGAGGCTACCGCGGTGAAAAAAAGAGCGGGGACCGCGAGGTCAATGCCGCGTCAATTAATCCAACATAGTCTCGTTTAATGAAAATTGGTACTTGCGGCCGCATCAACCGTCAATGTATCCTCTTAATTCCCGTCCATTCAAGCCGCCGTTATTCTCGTCTCGCGGCGGAAGCGAGGAGCAGAGATTTTTGGAGAACCCGCTCGTTCCGCGCTTTATCCCCCGTTTGCTCTTATCAAAAGGAAAAAAAAAAAAGGAGAGCCCGCTCGGGGCTTTTTCCGCCACAAGCCGTCCAGCTGTAATTGAACATCGTGATCGCGCTACGCGAGGCTGGTTATTTATTCAGCGAACGGTGTGTTTATGCCGTGACGATACGCTCGGCTCGCCCGCGCGACCGAGTCGAGCGGATCGCGGGTTTCGCGGGGCACGTCGGGTCCACGCGGCGGCAACGTGCGAAGCCGCGAAAATCGTAATCGCCCGCCGGAGTGTTTGTAATGCGATAATGCCGTCGGCACGGCACACGGCCGTCGGGGTCTCCTCGGCTCTGTCGCCCGAGGCGATGATTCACGAAATTATTGCCGCGCGACTTTACGGCGGTCTCGCGCGTTTTCCCCCCACGGCGGAAATAGCCGCGCGAGTGGATTCCGTTTGTTATTTTGCGAATGGGACAGTTCTAAAATCGGATGATTAAAGGTGTGACGTAATAACGCGCGGATTGAAAAGCTGGAGAGAGAGGGGGGGGAGGAGAGCGGGGGTCAGCTATTTCGGACACTATATAACGTCATGTCATTTACCAGTAAATAGTTTTTTCCGCGGACACAAATTGGAATCGAAAGATTTAGTTGACAAAAAATTCAGGCGGAAAATAAATCCAGGTTGATATTAACATATATCGATAATATTTATAAATATATTTATAAATGCTTTTAATGCAAAAAATAATTGTAAATCGAACCTCGCTTGCCTTCTCATTCCGATTTCTGTAACCATCGATAACCATTTCCACGTTTTATATATTTTGATATATCGGCATTTTGAGAACGAAAACATAATTTATCAACTGTATTACCTGTTTGTTTCTATTTCTGTCTTACGTCTCGAGCGATTATAAAAGAATCTTTTGATTAAGAAAAACTCAAAGTTTCTTAATAATTATCGAGACAGTATTCTCGCTCAGTCTTTAGTTTTTGAAGAGAGAATCGAGTGTCAAAGGGATTTAATAAATAAAAAAAATAATTAAAAATAAATAAATTGTACATAAATCAAAATAAATTACGTGTCAATATGAAAATGGAATGAAGGCAGAAATGAGAAATATGTATCACAATGTGGAGTCTATACGTGAGTGCAGTTAAAGATTGAAGAATACGAGCCTGTTAAATTAAAAATGCTCGCGGCCTCGGCGCGTAATACATTCAGTTGAAATTATTCTCGTGAAAACGTATAGTAAACGTGCGGCGAATATAGCGTAGCATAGAAAGCGAGCACGTTCACGGCCGCGATTATTACATAATAATAAGTTGTTTACTCATGGCGGGCGTGCATACATTAAATCGGATTACAGATTAAGAGAGCTCGATCGTTCCTAACAAGTAAGTTACTTAGCGTTAATTAACCTGCGGCGAGTTCCTTACGGTTACCTGCAACCTGAACGGCACGGCCGGTATGTAATTTTACTTATCGCGGCCGCGAATGATTAAAAAACGGGACTGTAGTTTCGAAGAGTGACGTCGAAGAGAATCGACATTAAAGTTAAAAGACATCGTCTTCGCGCGTTCCGCAGTAAGTTACTCGTAATATATAAAGCAAAAATATTTCTCACATATTTACACTTATCTTCCATCGCAGATATCACGAAGAAATATCTTCTCTCGCTTCCGAGTTTGTAAAAACTTGCCTTATTAACAGTTGCTTATTAAGACTTCTTATTAATATATGTATATACAAGTCTCGCATTGATGACTATTTATGTGCATACATAATTACTACTATATACTCGTATACTATCTCAAAAAGTTGACTCAGTTCTTTCTTCAGCTTGGCGACTGAATTATGCTGGAAATTTCATGCGCCCGTCACGCGGACGTCACGCGGCGTTTCCGTGATTTCTATCTGCCTTTCCGTCAATGGATTTTCGGTGTATGCTATCTGCGCTCCACGGTACTTCGGTAGTTTTCATCGTGACGCACCGCGGACGCATTTACGCAGAAAGATACGTCGATGCGAGACAACCGATGACGCTCGTCGGGAGAGAACGGGGTACTAGGTTGAATTGCAAAATACACCGTTAAGTTAACTGTATACTTTACACTCGTCCCGCGCGTAGAAAAGTCACATTCGCCCATCCGTCCATCTGCATCTTTTTATATCTCTCGCGTTTGGAACGGGCCACGTATGCACTGTTAAACTCGTAGTGTCAAATTATACTCAATTTGAGTCATTTTTAACTATTCCATAGGTCGCCACTGCTCCTACTCAATATTTCATTAATTTTGACTAAAAGAAAGATAAATAAAAATTTCGACTAACATGGAAGTTAATTTAGATAAGGCTTACTCTACATGTCACTAATTTTATCTCATTGTTTCAGTTAAATTAACCGAATACTCAATAGCAGCAGCAACCCATAGGAATTTACAATGTATGGCAAAGTACCCATACTGAGAGAAAGATATTATAAAGAGTCCTTGATCAAAGAAAGTTCTGCACTGAGAGAAAAATATTATAGTTACTTTGGGCCACAACCATAATTTTATAATATTTCTAAAATGAAATGTGAATAATTTAACTATATGCATCGTTATGTTAACCATAATTATCGTTGGAAGTATTAAAAAATTCTAATTAAAATTAAGGCCAAAAGTAACTATAATATTTTTTTCTCAGTGTAGAAATTTCCCGGACCAAGGGCTCTTCGCTTCAAGAGCAGAACGATTATTCGACGACAATTCGAACGTGCGTAATTGCGCTGTAACGTCACGCGTAATCGTTTCTCGCGTGAAAATTCAGCGAGATCTACTTACAGATGACTTTGAGACGACCGTAACAAGGAGTGGGTGACTATTCCTAGTATGGTAAAATGCCCGCGTGCGTGCGCGCGAGTGCCCGTTTGCGTAAGACGACGCAAGTTGCACGCGCCGAAACGAAAATAGCGGCCGCGCGCGCCGTAATCTTAAGTTCAATATCAACCATTAATACCGGGAGATAAGATCGTTTTACGTGTGCGTCACTGCTGACATAATAGCGTGCCTCGGGTCGCGCGGTGCAAGAAAATGCACGCGATACCCACGTTGCCGCCGACGCCGACGAGGATCGGCGGTGTCGAACGTTGAAGATTTCCTATGGCGGAGGAAACGCATCTGCGAAAAGTCCCACGTCGGCAGAATTGGAAATCACGCGACGACGACGACGACGACGACACCGGGGGTCTCGCTTCTCGCAGGGTAATTAATATCTTATCGTGTAAATATTGACTGCAACGACGGTTTACGTTATCGTCGCATCACAGTTTTACGATTGGCGTAACTACTTCCTGCGCTTGCTATTTTGCCCGCGCCGTGACGTCAAAGTAGAATCGTCGAAAATAAAAAGAGCAATACGCCCGCGTGCCCTCCCAGCTCTCTCTTTTTTTACTGTTACACTTCACCGCCGGTTTCCTCGTATGTAATTACTGTTATTCGTCACAAACTGCCTTCGACACGCGGGCGCGGGAAGTTTCTCCCGTCGATCAAGAGCACGTCCGGGGCTAGAAGCTGGGGCGGGAGAGCCGGTCGCGAGAACAGAAGTTCGATTCTGCGGCGAACAAAGGCGGTTTGTCGGACAAGCTCATTATTGGATAACGCGATGAAAAAGAAACGGATAGCCGCGCCGCGGCTCTCAATTGCATAATCGATGATGAAAGGCGGAACTGTTGTACGGACGTTGAGCACGCCGGGGCTCTTCAACATATCGCGAGCGTGCCTCCCTTTCCCCGATTTTACCCGGAGCGAATGTAATCGAACCGAGCGAGCGGCCCGGCGTACTTAGTTGAGAAATTCTATTGAAATTTCCCCCGGTGTGGTTTTCCATTCCGCTTGTCGGCTTTTCGTTTTCCATCAATTTCTCGGCCTTTCTCGCGGCTAAACATTTTTCAAACCTCTCGGACTCCATTACCGTCGACGCGATATTGATAAGAAGGGGTGTTTTACTACAATGTAATTAAGAGGTATGAATGTCTCATTTTCGATTCCTCTTTCTCGCGGCCGAACGTTTTTAGAACTTCCTGATCGGATATCGACACGAAAGGTATTACTGTAATTGAAAATATGAATAAGCAATCGAGCGATATATACGTGCATTTCACGTGTCAACTTTCCATGTCGATGCTCGTAGAACGTCCGGCGGTATCCATGTAGCAGAAGTCTCAGA
This sequence comes from Tetramorium simillimum, assembly GCA_011636635.1. NCBI lineage: Eukaryota > Metazoa > Arthropoda > Insecta > Hymenoptera > Formicidae > Tetramorium > Tetramorium simillimum. The sequence goes on along the minus strand of VBVQ01003391.1, from coordinate 4,228 downwards.
GGAAATAGACATAAAAGTAGGACAAATCTCTCTCTCTCTCTTTCTTTCTCCGTCTATCTGGATTCACGCTGCTTCCGCGTGAAACTTCGCGGAGCGTCAAAAATCGACGGATTCTGCCGCAACATCGTCGTCCTATTGATTTACCGAGGTCGCTCGCGTGCGAGCGCGAAATCAAGCCGAATCCGACCTACGACAAGCGGAGGTGCGTAGGCGGTGCAGGACTTGTCGAAGAGAACGAAGATAGACAGAGAGAGAGAGAGAAAGAGGAAGAGAGTGATCGAAGCTGAATTTAAGTCTCTCGCGTGTGTCGACGAGCATTACGTTCGCCGGACTTGCTCGTGGCGAACGTCCTTCCCTCGTGACGACAGTGACGAGGAAGCCGGCGCTCTCTCCTTGCCGACCTTGCCTTGACTGGTACTATCGATTCCATCCGACCATGAAGAAGGATGTCCGCCCCGGACGGAAAGACCCGCGGGTCTCGAGGGTCCGCGTACGGACGTACGACGGGGGACGTGCGTACACGTCGCGTGGGTGCGTAAAGGACGAGGAGACGCGTTCCCACGCGTAATAAGCGCGCGCGATTAATATTCCCGGAGTGTCCTTTGCGTACACTCGTCGGATTCCGGAAAGCCGTCACACCGGGGACACGTGTCGGGAGAAAGAAAATCATTTTCAGAAGTGGAAAAAAAATTTCCCCCTGTTCCTTCACGTTGTAAAAAACGTTGGAACAGGTATTAATTTAAAAACCGATTACGGATTCGGTGTGATACGTTTATAGGAGAAATAATTATTTTTTAAACTTATTTGTCGATATCGTTGTTACTTGAAGCTATATGAAGACATAGACCTGAATATTATATTTGGCGAAAGCGAATTTTCATGAATAAATTACATTATATCAAAACGTTAATCTCATTCATAATAACGCTGTTTTTCCTCGTGGGATAAAATGTTGGAGGAATGAAGGAGTATAACACATTCGATGCATTTCAAAAACTCGATTATAGTTTGCCGCTGATATTATTAGCGTTAGGAAAAATTGCGACGTTGGCGTGAATACTATATACAAGAGAATTTATATACAAGATATAAATTTCAAGTAATACATTATATCGTGGGAGTCGATAGAAATTCCGCGCGTAGAGGAAGCTTTGGAAGATGTATGCAAAGCGTAGCTTACATATCGCCTTCCAAGAAAGCCGGGTTCTACGCTCGACGTTGAATCCCCGAAAATTATGCAACGCATTTGCAAGCAAATAGAATTTTCGAAATTCTAGAAAAAAGTATGTATTTCGAAATGCGAGTCTATTTCGCAAAACGACGAGGGTAAACTGGAGCACGATGAGATTCAACTAGGGAGAACTTCTGGAATAACCGGATCTCTGCGAGAGAGAGAGAGAGAGAGAGAGAGAGAGACTCACCTGAAGGATATGTCGTCTTGAAATAGCACTTTATTGCGTGTCTGTAAAAACATCTACGGCTCACATTTATGAGAAAGTAAAAATATGGGAGATCTACGGAGCAGTTTCCAGCGCCGACGACGCGTTACGGGAAGGCATCCTCCTGACGAAAACGCCCGCGATTGACGTCAATTTTCTAAAAAAAAAAGCAATTGTGTGGGGACACCGATTAAAACCAGACGTGGTCGTCATCAATTATCCTCAATCTTCTTTGAACCGTTTCACTGAGCTGGCCGATCGAGGGTCCGACGGCAACCCACAGTGCGCGTCTGTTTTAAGCAATTATTTAGCGCAATTATTTCGTTAACCGTTAAGGGGATTGAATAATGGTTCGAACGAAATTTCGCTCGATTTATAATAGCCGCTGTTAATGAACTGAATGAGTTGCGGGAATTTATTTATTCATAATACTTTTTCGCAATTAATCCTCTGCTCCATAATCCGGAACGTTTAGGTACAAGAAACGAGCTACTTTCAGATTATAAGGATAAAAAAGTTGTAATTAATAGACGAGCGATTACTTTAAATAATTTTTAGCCGACGCGTTGCTTCATACTTTTTTGCAACCGGAGATGATAATTGCGTCGATGTGATACTTGAACCGAACACAATGTACGTGTGCGCAACTTTGTTCGATTTCGTAGATCGGTGATCGCCAACGTTCCGCTTCCGCGCTTGCTATAATTTCAACGTTAAACGGCGGAACAGCTCTTCCGCACGATCGCGTTACATTCGATTTGTAACAGAGGAGAACACCTGTGAATTCGACAAGGTAAATGCAAAATGGACTCTTACTTAATACTGCATATCACGAAATCGCGCCGTAAACGCCGCGGAAAAGTTCCTAAGCTTGTTAACCCAGACACATCCAGGTAAAGATTTGTTGGCGCAAGTATTTTCGAGACCTGCATCGATTTAGAATTATTTAAAATAATCTTGGAAATACATTTAGTCGTTTAAAAACTTACCTATTCAATCCTTCTGGAAAAAGTAATCGTCTATTTTATTATTAAACATAATACAAACAAAGATTCCAATAATTTAATAACTTTAATAAGTGTATATTTTAATAATAATAATTTAATCGTTACAGTTTAATCATTTTTAAACTTATAGATATCCTTCTTGGAAAAATATTTTATCTCTTTCATTAGATTTAATACAGTCAAAGGTTTTAACAATTTAATAACTCTAACGTATATTTTAATGATGATAATTGAATCATTACATTTTAATTAATTTTTTTAGAACTAAATATAATATAGGTAGACTAACGATTTTCATAATTTAATGACTTTAATGTACCTACGTATTTTAATAATAATAATACAATTATTACATTTTAATAAATTGTATTTTACACTCTCGAGAGGTGAAAAGTATAACGGATAGACTCTATACAAAAGGCATCGATTTTCCGCGACGGACGCGAGTCTGACTAATTCACGGTCGCATCTACTTGGCGCGAGAAACGTGTCGCATTACTGACGTGCGAGGGACGGTCCTTTGTTCCGCGCGCGGTAATTATCTTCGTTGAAGAAGCGTAACGCGTATAGACTGGTAACCTCGCGTTTCCTAAGAAACAGTACACCGTGTCGGAGTTATTGTGCGAATTCAAAGCTGACGACGATTCATTCTGCAGTCGCGAATCCGCGCGCGTCGTGCACGCACGCTCGTCGGAAAAAGTCCATTGACGTCAATTAGTCCAAACAGAGAGAATCGCTCGCCAGACGACGACCGTCATGAATTACCGATCTTCCACCGAAGCGACTCGGAGCGAGGAGCGAGGAGAAAAAAAAAAGAAAGGAGAGTTTGTTAATCCACGTAAAAGTCGCGCTGCCCCACCGCGCCGGCGGTTGAGTGCCCCGGCGATTTCTGTCCGACCTTCGCACTTCGCCCGTTAATTTTTTTTCTTCTCTACCCACGTATCTGGCCCGAATTAGTTAGGCATGCACGCGGAGAAATGTAAATAATTGCAATAATAATCGCACATTTGCGACCCGCGATAAATATTCATAAAACGTAAACGCGCGCAAACGTAAGAAGCTGAACCGCCGTTCCACGCCTCTAGACGCGCTTATAAATATTGATCCTCCCGTGGAACACGACCCGAATGAATCCGATTAATCCGTTCCTGGTTCGAAGGTCAACGGCAGAAACTTCACTTGCGTTTACCGCTTACGTTACGTCCTCGCCTCGGTGAAATCGGCGTTAAAAAAAAGGGAAAGAAAAAAATCGGCCGTGTGCGGACGCGTACATCTCCGCAACGGCCGTCTCGCATCGCCGAGCCGACGGCTTACATTCGCACCACTGAAAAAAAGAAATTGATTATAATTGGTTAATAATAATACAGTCTTGATAAAAGTTACCAAGAACCTTGGCGAGTTTCAACTAAACGTCATTCTAACAAAATAATGTTATAAAAAAATGAAGTGATCATAATTATTAACAAACGTTTTGTTATTATTATTATTATATTTGGTAATAATAACTAAGCGTTTCAAAAATTGCATCACTAAATACTTCTTATAAGTTTACCTAGAATTTTTTTTTCAGTGTAGATAAACTTATAAGATACATTTAGCGATGCAATTTTTGAAATATTTAGTTATTACCAAATATAATAATAATAATAAAATGTTTGATAATAATTATAATTATTTCATTTTTTGTAACATTATTTTGTAACATTATTTCATAATAATCTATATGAAACTATTTCACCAAGGTTCTTGGTAACTTTTATCAAGACTGGATTATTATTAACC
>VBVQ01003390.1:0-19034 GCA_011636635.1 Tetramorium simillimum | reverse complement strand
GGGATATGATGCCCACTTAATTGATTCGACGCTGAGAGTGTGTTTTCGTGTAATGTTGGCAGAAAAGTTGGTGGAAGCTGCACATTTCGTGACCTGACGAAATACGTCGCGGATAAATAAGATGCATCGCTCTGCGAGCCGTTGCATTGGAGTACGCATAAAGGAAGATCAATGCGACGGCATTGTCGGGCGGGGATATATACGAGGGATTTTCGCGAATCGCGCGAGTCGCGAGGTACGAGGTAACGCGGCAGTAAATCAGCATCAATCGTAATTTTTAATCCTTCGGCAGATCGACGAGCCGATTCCATCCGACAAGGCCCAAAGAGTAACGAGCGAGACGGTATCCTCCGGTATGAAAGCGCGCTGCTCCGTCCGTAGTAAATCAACTGCGCTATTCTAATCTCTGTTGACAGCGACGATAACGGCCGGTGGCTACTCGGCCTGCCTAAGGCACTTACCTCGATTATCGATCACGTAAGAATTCCTCCCGATTAAAGCAGGATCAATTTTCCTCGCTTCACAGAATCTCATCTCAACTAGCGCTACTTTATCTCAGTTTTAATTTCATCTTATCTCGGCTCTACACGCATGTATCTACATATTTTTATAATCGATAAAGTAGAATCGATCGCAAACTCCATCGTCGGCATACATATATTAATTTTTTAATAATATAAATAAATAAAACGCACGCCGAGCCGCTCTCACACCTTTCTCTCCACGTAAGTAGTCCGATTGAAAAACGATTGTTGGTTTTCTCTCCTATGAAGAAATATTTTTTTCATTGGTTCGTCGGACGACTTGGCCAGAGTTAAATCGCTCGGAAGATCGACGAGGCTGCGAGAGTAACGAACGAGGCGATACCAGGCGTATCCCTCGAATGAAATCGCGCCGGCTGTCCGTAGTAAATCAACTGTCCTATTCCAATCTTTGTTCGCGGCGCTGGCAACAGCCAACGGCTGCCGCCTGCCCGCAGCCGTCGGCTCTATCTATCGATGCAGGGGGAGAAGTAATCTGGTGAGTCGTAAAACGTGTCAGAATGTCCAACAAACACCTACTCATTAGCCCAGGTAGGCCGGACCGTGGCAGGCGGGATTGCACAAGCACGCATTAACTCCGTGTGGGTAAGTTATGGTCCGGGGAGAGCATAATTCACCCGGAGCCAAGAAAGTGTGGGTTTACTTCGCTCGGACCTGCTCGTGTGAGGGCTTGGCTCCTCGTTATTTTATCGGGTGCCGGGCCGCCTCGAGAGTCGCCCCGGCTAATTGAAATCCACGTTCTTAAATTCGGGAAAACCGTCGCGTCCGGCGGAGTAACTTATTACTCGCCTCGCGCGAGACGACACCGCGCGGCTGCCTGCTAGCGGGGAAAGTTCAAAGCCGACGTGTGATGGAAAATCAATTTCAATTCGGTATAGAGCACTCTCTGCCGCTCGGAAAAACACTCTTCGAGTACAGAGTTCGTTATTGAAAATTTTTAATGAGCCGAACCTTCTCTCGCGCGCGCGCGCGCGCGAGTATCCTTACTCTCTCGTCGTAAATCGATGAACTTGACGAGCCCCGCGCCAAGACGTATCGGCTCGATCTTATTCAGCGAAACGACAGATTTGCGTTCGGACATGACTGATAGATCGGTTGAGGGAAGAGCCTGGCGATCACCGTTGAATCGATTCCCAACAGGTACACGCGTGCCTTTCGCGAGGGCACCTCTCGCCGGGTGATCGCGGTGCTCCCTTACCCAGGGCCTGGCGTTTCTACACGCGGAATGCGCCTGTACGGGTAGACAGGGAGAGGCGGGCGCGCGCTGGTGTAGGTGAAATACAGGAAGCTGCAACAGCACGATGGCGCACCCGCCTCGTACGAGACCAGATAGACATCTTCGCCAACTCTCCCGCCGCCGTCTAACTAATTGGCTACTGAATTACTGGGCGACATGACCAGTTATTGCTTCGTACCTCACCTCGACTGGATATATCGGATCCTGGATCTTGCGGTTCGAGGAGTGCAGCCTCGTATTCTCGTACGCCTCTACCCTCGTACGCTCTTTCTCTCTCTCTCTCTCTCTCTCTCTCTCTCTCTCTCTTCCGTATTAACGACGATTCGTTCATATAGCGTTCATCGCGAAATCTTCATCCGTAATGGAGTCGACCTATTTTCACGCGTCATAGATACTTATCTAGGAGGTACATTCGCTCGGACTCACAATTTCCACGATGGTTCCAATAATTTTCTTCGCCTTCCTCTCTTTTCTCCGTAATCTACTTTGTGATCTTCAAACTACAGAACCTGATGTTAAGTTTACGACCGCCAAGTTTTCCGTAAAAGAACGTAAATCAAGCAAGTATTTATACCAACTTATATTAATTTCCTAATTGATTTAAAAGTTCCCTATATAGTTTTTAATGATACATTAGTATCGCAAATTGAATACCAAATTTAATTTGGGAGTGTACCATTCTAGCGTTGGATTTAGACTGCGTTTTAAAGACCGAAAAACCCATTCGGCGCGTAATTGACTGGGCAAGAAAAATATATTCGATTATTATGCAAAAGAGATCCAGCATCGACCGTACAAGGCTTATTATTATTAATTTGATTTAAAAGAATTTCAACACTATTTTTTCCGTAGAAAAAAATATAAATTAATTATATATATAATTACACATATAATTGGATGCTGTACTTTTGCAACTGCCGAGTGCGCAATAAAATTCGGAAACGTTTAGTAAGATTTCTCTTTCGACGTCCGTACGCGAGGGGGCGATATATATTTTAAACGCACTCGAGATGAAAAATGAGGGTTGTGAGAGATCTATCAGTATGCGCGCAGACTCGTTGTCTCCTGTACGCGAGTGTTTCCGTGCAGCGGAGTTAAGGTACCGGTGCAAACCGAGGTACCCCCCGGGTGATATACGACTTTGTGGGCGCTCGCGCGATACGCCGGCACTAAAAGGCTTAACGAGCATCTTCGTACGCCACGGCAGTCCAGAGTAAACAGGACGTGGCTTATCTTGTCACGAAAAATCTGCGGAGGAAGGCTTCCGCGGGGCTGACTCTTATTTTTCCTCCCCCCATTTTTTTCCCTACCCCTCCTTTTTTTTTCCATAATGCCACGGCAAACACGCGCGACGAACGGTCATGCCGGGGGAGCCAGGCTATTTCGAATTTTCGTTACGGCGAGACCGATAAAAGTGAGTACGCGGCTCCCTTCGCGTTAACGTTAACGGTTATGAGATCTTGATGTGTGTGTTTAACGTTTCATCATCTCAGTGCGCGAGATTTTTTAATCTGTTTTTTTTTACATCCGGGCAAATCCCGCCCTTAACACTTTTGCAGCGTGTTCGGAATTTCAATCGCGCTTTCTCATCGGTATTAATAATTTTTATCATGGAGCAACGAGAAAATGATTATACTATTTATCAATGTTTAATAGAGTTCGACAAGTTTTAACAATTTACGCGTACGCGAGCGTCAATTTACGCCAATCTCGACGAGCGCCTGGACATTAAGACAATACTTGGGGAGAGTATGATGGTAACGGCGGCGAAAAGCGCTTATTTATTACGGCCCCAATTAACATCCGGATCGTTAGCTCGCCACCTCTCGCGTTTCACCCACTCTACGCCGCGCCGATAATTATGGATCTTTACAGGAAATTATTAACTCGGGCGCTTCATTATCTCCTAATGAAGCAACACGCATCGGGGCGAGTGCTGATGGAGACGTCGTTCGGCTAATTGCCGCTTTACCTTGATGCGTCAGACGCAGCAGCCGGCGTTGTCCCGGCATTTCGAGTTACTCTACGGGCTACGCCCGACAGGGCGATACCCTATGGCGCGCGTAGGGTATCGCGCGAGATCGAGAAACGAATGATTTTCAGGCCGCGCGCTTATTTATTAGAAACGAAAGGGAGCGAGGAAGACGTACGTCCGTAATTGGGAGATGCCGAGGGAAGATAAAAATTTGAACGTAAACCTAAATCTCCGCCGCGACGCGAGATCCTTTCTCACGCGAGGGCCGCGACTCATTAACGTTTCCATAAATTATCTCTCGCGGTGCGCGCGCGCGCGCGCGTGTGTGCGCGCCGGGGCCGAAATAAGTGTTTAAATCGAGTTTCCGCGGATGCGCGTAAATTATTAGCCGAGAAAATATAACGACGTACATATGTTGCCTTTCTTGTAACGTTGCGCTGTAACGCGCGTAGTAAATTGTGCGGTAAATAGTATGTAACGGCGCGCAGTAAATTGCCACGGCCATATAATACTGCATTCGACACTCACACAAATTTCTCTTTCGCCCACTCGTGGAAATGTCGATACCAGTAGGATGCTTACGTCATGGCGCGAAAGTAAATTACATTAAAAATTTTGCACGCCCGCCGGCTCTCCGTTTCAACAGCCCCGGCAAATAGTTACCGCGGCTTCCATTTTGTCGATGTTGTCGATTTCAATTGCAAATATCAAGTGCCACTTTTTTTATCACCGCGAGCCCGCACTGCAAATTACGCAATATCCCTCTTGAGCGTAGATGTATTTCAGTTTTCAGGCATTTCACCGTACGATCAATATGGCAGTATTATACCGGCTCTCCTCGCGCGCGCGTTTGCACATTCCTCTTTTATTTCGCAGAAATTTATCGGGTCTAAGATTTTATGCCGTTACTTTCTCGGGCGCAGAATTTATTTCGTGCTAAATTTACTATTGCCACGACCTATTACCGGCAAATTGCTACCAGTACAAACAACCTGATACCCCTATATTATACATATATAACGACGGACCAAACATTTATCCTCTTACATATATTAAGTTATGCGGAATTAATGCAGCATTAATAATATCCTCGTAATAAAATCGTTTATTAAATATCTTCGGACGGGCAGTCTTTTACGATTTCGCTCGTGGCGCTCGTTTGACAGGGGAGTCAAGTGTTCTCTTTAAAAGGTGATTTCAGACCGCTACATATTATTAATTTACTTTAAAGCCCTTCGCGCGCGCGCGCGCGACAGTAGCGTCGACGCTGGGCAACCACGAGGAACGGGCATCGGGGAGATTCGAAATGGCAACCACTGTCGAGCCACCTGTGCGTCAAGCTTGGGTGTATCCATGTTATAAATCCGGCAGATAATGACGACATGTTTATACTCTTCATTTGTATGCTAGGCGAGGAACTGTTCCTGGCCGCACACCGAAGCCAGTCTGACTGCTCGAATGGCTCCGGCTCCTCTTGTCCCGCAGTGGCGTAGCTACGTTACCAGGCTTCGCCGCGCAACGAAAATTTATGTATCCTCGGCTGTACGATGCATTACAGTTATTCTCACGTAGCCGGTCGTCTGCTGCAACCGCCGCAGCGACAAGATCGGATACCGCTAAGACGTTCAAATGGAGCCGTTTGTATGGGTGATGTCTTAAGTTTCTTCTTTTTTTCTCCTCTCCCCCCCCCCCCCGGCGAGGATTCGTTATGCTAATGTTATATTCGAGTTACATCTCAGTTGTATATAATGGCCGCGCGGTTCTATCATCGCGTCGTGTCGACGCGTCACGAAGGCGATTAGTTCGGATCTCCTTCCGGCTGTTACCGTCGACTTTCCTGGAGCATCGTTTCGAAGATGTATATTGGAAAATGACTACCGCGTTCGTTAGCGACAACGTGCCGCGGGCTTCAGCTCTCTCGATGATGCGGACGGGCTCTTTCGTAGCCTGCTAAGCACGTATTTCGGTGGACGTGGGGCAATTTGGAAGATGTGTTTTATAGAAATCACTCATAACCGATCGCTTCGAATAAACGTTACAGTGAACGGGCGCTTCCGCGGATAAGACAGAAATCGACTCTTGAAAGCGCGAGAAATTGTCTCCGGCTAATCGCAGTTTATAAATCTCGGAGACGCGGAGTCGGTGGCGAACCGAAAACGCGAAGTGGCGTTCTCGTTTCCAACTTGCCGCAGCCGCAGCCGCAGCCGCAGCCGGCTCGCGCGATATATCTGCTAAGAGAGAGGATATTTTTTTCACCACACGCACGCACATACACACACACACACAGCCGTAATACACTGGCGACCATAAAGCACGAGATTCGTGCCTCGGCGTAAAATAGCTTTATTATACAAAATACATGCAAATTATCTTATTTATGGTTATGGCCGCTAATTATATTGCGTGCTTATACACAAAATGTCAACGTGGCCGGAGCCGCGGCGCGGACGCGTAATACGTTTGACTTTTTACGAGGCAGCTGGATGCTTCGTATATACGTAGAGGGAGAGAGGGGGGGGACCCATATACGTAACGTATACATTTACTCGTTTAACGATCGCAAAATACCGACAGTTACGCTCGCTACGTATCGCAATATGCGAACATTACTGGGGAACAATATTGCTGGAGGAAAGAGAGAGGACGCTAGATGAAGGCCAGACGCCGCGAGTAATGGCGTATCGTTCGAAAATTGAATATAAGTGACGAGTAGCTAGTAAATAATAATGATTAATATCTCGGATCTCGTGATTATCTGCAGCATTAATATTATTGCCTATATAACTTTTATGTATATGTTTTTTACATACATACACGCACACACACACACTCTCTCTCTCATTACTATCATTTTGCAATATATTATGCCAGTACATAAATAACATGTTCTTCTATATATCATTTTCCATACATATATGTATAATTTTTTTATATGTACAATGTTAACGTACTTGAAATATGAGATATTTTTTGTCACAAAATTAGAAAATGTTTATCACATATGTATTTTTATAGGGTTGAGATCGTCCGACATCTAAATTAAGAATCTATAGCGAAACAGGCTTGCAGAATAAAAACAAGTTTACATCTTTTTATAGATTCATGTTCGAATTTTTTAAAATGTGAATGTTAAATTTTTCAAGGATTTAGATAGATTAAGGTCGAAAGCTCATAAATAAATGCGAGATTTAACATAAAGTCGTATTATGAAGTTTTCAGCCGATGTTATTGCACAATTTCACGCACAAGGCACCACTTATTAATGGGACTACTTACGTTTACATTTTATGTCGACGGAAAAACATTTATCAAACGCATGGTGCGCGTATCACGTTTATACGAATGTCGCAATGATCAGGAGAAAGGAAAAGGAAACTCCGAGGCACATCGTTGTATTATTCGTAACATATTTTCGATATTAGTGGCTCGACATATCTCATACTTGTCTATAATTCATTACTTCTGAATTAAACGTTATTAAGAAAAAAAAAAGACGAAATATTTCTAGTTCGTTACGTATTCTCTTACGTGTCGACTGAATGCAAATAGGCTTTCGTAACTTGAGGCAAAACACTGTATACTCGCACAAGATTGCTTACATCTATATTTTATCGGTGCCGCGCGCATTGACATTTATCAAATCTATCATTGATAAGCACTGTAGATAAATCGTGAAGAAAAAACATGGATCGCGCGATTATCTTTGATTCTGTATCCGTCCTCTCCTTCTCCCTCCTTTCCTCCTCGTTCACCTCGGTGCAATTAATAACTCCGTCACGTCGTAATTACGTATTCAGACATGTGGCAGCGTGCTTAAGTTAAGAGGTTTTTCTAATTCGAACGTCATCGTATAAATGATTACAAATAGACGATCGTCACGCTGCTCGAATCCACGTCAATGGTATTCAAGATTCCGATAAGAGTGGCGTTTTAGCCACGTGTAAACAAACATCCTTTTTTTCCAGTTTTTCCAGTTGGAGGGTAGGATCGATGAATGTCGATCATACTTCCGTACAGGCTGCTAGCTGCTAGCAGAGATCTGTCAAGCGCGGATTTCGAATTTGGCTGATAATTGTGAAAGCCGGTTCTTCAGCTGTTTGTTGAATGGTTTATTCAATGCAATTGTACAAGCAACGTTGTAACAGATCTGTTTGTGTTGTTTGCATTTTTTGGTTGGATTTAAAATCTTTGCTTTTTTTCTCTCTCTCTCTCTTTCTGCAACGCTCAATGTATATTTATCTCGATTTAAGTGCAAGAATTTTTGGGAATTTCAAGCAATACGAACAAATCTAATATTTGCCATAGAAATAGCAAGTAAAAAAAACTACTGATACACTATAAATAATAACAGAGAATTTAATAATAATAATACTGACATCATAGATCATAACTGAGAATAATTTAATAATAATTAATTGAGAATTTTTGAAATAATAATAAATTATGTACATGTTTTTTATTGTCTGATATTGACGCGCTACGGTTAGAAGAGCTTATTTTACGCATTTGGCTTTTCTCTTATGAGATGCGATCGAAAACACAAGTGTCACATTCAGGCCTTGCGCATCGGCGGGCCGAAGGGCGGATCGGCGGCCGTTCGGCGCACCTAAACACGCGAATAAAGATAAAGCGGATGCGAAAGTAAACATGGCCGAGAACCAAAAGTGCATTCCGGGCTCCGAATACAAAATGATCGCTCGTATCTAAACGACCCGCCCGCGCGACCCGCGCGGCCCCGATGGAAACCAGTATCCGATTTTCGATGCGCCCGCACGGAGCGCGGTCGTGCATTCGAAATGCACGAAATAATACGTCTACCGACATCGTCTCTTAAAATATACCGGGACCGGCAGCCCGCCGGTCGCTGTTGGATCGCGGCCGAATGGGTTAGCGCGACAAGACCGTCTGCGCGAAATTTACAACTCGCTACTCCGCTCGCGTCCAATGGCGCTGTTACGAGAAATACAAACGGAATGTTTCGCGACAATTCGACCGCGCGATCCATCGGCGTTCCTGTCGGCGAGCGGACGTGACATTCATTAACAAGCGACGTTTCGTAATGTCGTTAGCATGCAAAACGAAGGAACGTGTATCACATTAAGGTTTCATCGGCATCATGCCACTGTATGACAAGTAACCGAGACGATTTCTTTCTTTTTTTTTTTTATTATTTATTTCATAATTTTTAGATCCGAAGGCGACATCGCGAGGAATATGTGTCTCTTTCGCTGCCAAAAATATATTCTTTTAAATCCGAACGTATTTTTAGTATTTCTACGCCACTGCAAACACGTCGTTCTGTTTTTCTATCGACCGACTGTATTTCGGCGAAATTAAATAGACAGGAAAAAGAAACGGGTATGAATGACTCCGGTCGTTTTTTCTTTCTTAATGAGCTAGAAGGACGATCTGGTCCATCCCCAGCGGTCACAACATCGCTGCGGTCTTTGGGACACTATTTAAACGCCACGCCGATCGGTGGCCCGACAGAATAGTCGCCAACTGGCGTTTATATCGTTCCTCAGCGTTCTAAACCGAGCGAGCGGATTTTCTAACCTTCTGAAATGAAGCATCTCGTCGTCTTGATCAGCCTTTACGCGCTGAGCGCCGGACATGTACTCCGTGTGCCGTCCTCTTTCAAGAACGGCGTCAAGTGGGAATTCGGCTCTAGCGTCATCCTCGGCGACGCATTGACCCGCTCCAATTTCGACCAAGCACCAGCTGTACCAACTGTTTACAAGAAGGAGCTGGTTGCGTCGGCAGCTAGAAGGGAGCCAGTAGTAGCGGTCTACAAAAAACCGTCCGTGGTGCCGGATGTCTACAAGCCCGTCGTCGTCCCAACTGTCTACAAAAAGGAGCCCGTCGTGCAGAACGTTCACCACACTCACCGTCAGCAATCGGTAGTACCGCCGGTCGTCAAGACGCACTCGGTGCACTCAAATATTTACAAGAACGTGCCCGTCGTGCAGAACGTTTACAAGCAGCAGCCCACGGTGCCAATTGTTCGCAAAACACATCCGGCCGTGTTGAACGTTCACCAATTTAAGAGCCAGCCGGTGGTCCAACCGGTGCACTTACACGAGGTGCCGCCGCTGTTGCAGGACTTCGTTCCGAAGGCTCCACCGGTTAACTCGCAGAAAAACCACGTGCAGCGTTACTCGTGGAATTATCCTCATCACACGTCCGTTCACGGGAATGTGCATGTAGTTCCGCACAATTAGCCGTGTCTCCATTTTGGATCCTCCCGCAGAAATGTGTGATTTTTACGAAACTCTGAATATTCTTCGAGTTGGCGTGATATTATCATGACATTATAACGCAGGATAAAATCTGTAACAAGTCAGTAATTTGCAGAGAATGAATAAATAATATCGCAAAACGCAAAACCGCGACGTGTAACGTCGTTTAACGCGGTCAGCATTATTTCGTTCCCGACACATCCTCGAGCTATTATCTACCTTCTGCTCCGGTTATGTATCAATTTTTTTTTTACATCTCGCGGACGACGATGTACTCGATGCGATTTCACGTCTCGCGCGTACTCTTGTCGATAATCGGATGCTCCGGCCGTCCGGATTTAACCGAACGACGCGCCGCAAAAATTTCCAGGATTCAACCGGTGAACCCTTGTCCTCTGCCCGACGATAATCGGGCCGTTGCGGCGTGTCGCAGCCCGAAAGAGGAGATCACAATGGAGTTAATTAAACATCTCAATAGCAGACACCCGCCCGAGGGTGATTAGGCGTGCTGCGGCGTGGCGTGGTGCACACCGACGACGCCGACGGCTATTGTACCCCACCCACCCCTCTCACCCCTTACCCGTTCTCTTCTCTTCCCGTTCCCGCTGGAGAGAGCATCGAATCTCTCCGAGCAAGGACGAGACGTTGAAGAAGGACGGTCGTCCTGGCGGAAACAGGCGGCGAAAAGGAGACGAGGATAGCCGAGAAGCTGCGGCGGCGGTGGCGACGGCGGTGGCGGTGCGGATGACGCACGTGGAACGAGGGGGGAAGAGAGAGGGGGAGAGAGAAAGAGAAAGAGAGACATGCCGGCGACATACAATGCAGGTGACAGCTCGCGCACCCCACAGGCCCTGTCTCATCTCTTTTGTTCCTGGCGTTTCGTCGGCTTTCTTCCCCATGACGGCAAGACAACCGTGGTGCGGCTCGGCGTGGCTCGGCTCGTCTCGTCTCGTCTCGTCTCGCGTCGTCTCAGCCTTGTGTCGCACTGAAATTGCTCAAATGGAAACGAGTGTGTCATTCTCACTACGTTCGCCTGTCACTCTCCCCGCTTTCCCTCTCTCTCTTCAGCTCTCCGCTCTCGTCCTCTTCCTCGTACCTTCCTTTTCTCCTGTTCTCTCGCCTTTTATATCTGTCGCGTTTCTTGCTCATTTAAAGGTCCGCGTGCTCGATTTGAATTTTACGAGCTTGTTGATGCGACTACGCGTTAAATTTGCCACGTCTTTGCGAATTTATGCCAAATGTCAGGGCTCGAATTCCACGCTGCCACGCCAGCGTCGACGGAATGCCGCGTCCACGGGGAAAAACAAAGTCCGAGTATCCAACTGGGAAGTTGGAAAGACTAATCGTATCGTATTAATCAGACCGTAAGCGCGAGTAAATAATCGCGGATAGCAGTGACGTTGAGCTAAAAAGTGAAAAGCGTTGGCGCGAATTACTGTCCCCTCGCGATGAAAGATAGGACAAGGTGGAGAAGCGGCGAAAGAGAGAGAGAGAGAGAGAGAAAGAGAGAGCGAGAGAGAAAACTCGAGATAAGAATCGCTCGACGAGGCAACATTCATTGCCGACGTAGTAGGTGGCGTGTTGGGTGAGGTGTAGGTGTCGTGATAAACACGCGTTACTTTCAGACTCTCCCGCAACAGACAAACGGGAGGAAGTCTGGTTCCTTGACTTTCCCGTTTGTGAAGTGAATGATGATGATTGCTAGTTATTATGACGGACGCGCTTCCGCTCTCTTATACCATCCCGGCCGAGTTGAACGTGGTTCTTTCTCTCTGTGTTAAACGATAGTTCTTTCATTGCCTGCGACTATGAAAATAAAAGGCACTACTTTTAAAGAAGATAGGTTTTAAAAAAGAGACAGAGAGAGAGAGAGAGAGAGAGAGGGAAATGGTCGATAGACGACGACGCGATAAAATAAACGTCGTAAGATTGTCGATCGTGACTTACGTTACGTCTCTTCGCGCCTGGGCGATTTATCATCGTACGTAAATTTACGATTACGACAAAAAGCGCGATGAAATCTTTTTATCGGCGTTGCAATGCATCGCAGCTGCACGCCGCGCGCCGCTTCGTAGGTGTGTTTACCGTATGCGCGATGTAGAAAGTTGCGCGCGCGGAATTTATCCCGGCCGCGCGCGTGTGGAAACCTCTCCGATATACTTGTACACGTGGTCTGTTAGACGCCAGTTAAAGACAAATGGGCGTTCTAACCCGTGGCGCGGCCGTTTAAATGGAAACCTGTAATTACAAGGCAGAGGAGAGATGTATCTTTCTTATCCGCGATGGCTGAAGGCTTACAAATTATAGTAAGCCAGAGATTGTTCCGATACAAGCACACACAGTTTACACGCACACGGGATAGACGTTCGCGCCCTTATCTAATCGTTACGCTAATGTAGGAAGAGACGAATTGGTTTACTTAACCGTCACAGATTTGAATTCCATGCCACGGCATTCTTATTATTATTCCTAAAGATCGATTTTTAATTCGAACGTTTTGACATATTCTTTGTCAGACCTCAAATTGAATAAACTCTGTCAAAATAATTTTAAATTATATTTTCTAATAGATGATGTCTGCAAAAATAAAAAGATAGAAAACCAAATATTTATTTTAATTGCTATAATGTTTAGGATGACGCGTGGCTTCGCGCTAACGCGAGTAACAGAAGAAGTTCTGGAATTTCTGGATTTAAATTCGAGGTTTCAACGCGTTCCAAAAACTATTTAAAAAAGTGTTGCAACTATACGAGCAAAAACGAACCTTTTAGCAAAAAAGAACATATTAAAATTACATTTATTGTATATAAACTTATGTCGTAATGTTTAAATTGATTCGTCTTACGTTAATTTATTTTTCCCGTTTAATTAATTTTTAATTGCACTGAAAAAACGTAAAGACTAATTATTTGAACCCACCTCTCAATATTAGGATAATAGCTATTGGAATGACGCGTGGCTCCGTGCTAACACGAGTGATCAGTGAACAGAAGAGTCTCGAATTCAAATCCCGAACCCTATCCCACATACAATTTTTAGCGAGAAGTCACAGAGGATCTTAGACGAGTGAAGGGACTGAAGTAGCCCTACTCGCCCAATCTCTTGCATCAACATTATTTGTGTGATTTACATTATTGTTGTCAGATTGATAATTTGAAGAGATAGATTCAAGCGCCAGAAAAGCCGTAATATTAATTCCGACTGTGCCCCAAATCGGACCGAACATCGGTTTTTCCCGTTTTCACATCGATTTCACCGCGACATACACGTGCTTCGTGAAATCGATTACCGCTGCGTATCACACTCATTATATGCACCGCGATTATCCTCGAACCCTATAAATTCCGACGAGCTAGTCTGCATTCAAGACAAATTGTTTTAATTTAATTAAGAAATAAATATTTGTTTTAATTGCTATAATTTTTAGGATGACGTGGCTTCGTTCTAACGCGAGTAACAAAAGAGCTCAGGAACTTCTGGGTTTAAATTGTTTGAAACGCGTTCCAAAAACCATTTTTAAAAAATGCTGCAACCTTTTATATAGGATGACGCGTAGTTCTGTGCTTAATGCGAGTGATTAGTAACAAAAGGGACTCGAATCATGTTTTTCAAATCCAAACCTCATCCCACATACAATTTTTAGCGAGAAGTCACAGAGGATCTTGTAGATCTAGGTAAGACATTAGCCTAGGTTTACAATAAGTATAGTAAGCTTTAAATACTAAGAAATTGATCAGTGACAATTAATTATGTTATTCTCCTCATCTTCGCCTGTGATTGGTTAATTTTTTAAGGCTTAAAGCTTACTACACCTATTGTAGATCCGGACTTATAGGGACTGAAATAGCCCTATTCGCTCAATCTCTTATATCAATATTATTCAAGTGACTTACATTATTGTGGTCAGATTGATAATTTAAAGCAAGGGATGGTGCGTGGCTTCGTGCTAACGCGAGCGATTATTAATGAAAAGATCCTGGGTTTAAATCCCAGCGGCCCCTCATCCCGTATATAATCCATTTTCAAGGAAAATCACAGAGGAACTTTTTTTTTAAGTTAAGTCAAAACGTCTACTATTACATCCCAGATAGTAAGCACACGTAATTTTGACGTCACAATCTACCCTAGTCAGTTTCGACCAAAAATGATGTTATATGTATAATGATGTGAAAATGACGGAGAAACAACGGATTAATGCCACAGATCGATAACGACATTTTAATACGTTAAAAAGACGTGTCTTTATGGTCAATGACCATTTTTATCCTATTTATGAGTTATTAATAACGTTTTAATGACGTCTTTGACGTCAATAACATAGTGAATCAACGTTTTTCATTTGATGTATTTTAAGTTTGAAACGACGTGTCTTTTCTCGCGACGGACTAGCAGCATCAGAGTTCACGATGATAGGTCTGAGACACGAGATGTGACGTTATTGTTAAACAATAAAAACTGTTTATTATAAAAAACCCAAAAAGAGAACAAAGATAAAAACTATTACATGGAATTATAAAAAATATTGGTTCGATAAAATGATAGCGAAGGATTGCTACTGACGATCGCGAGCGCTCGGTAACGCGTGCGGAACGGAGTGAAATTACGGGGTACGAACGTCGTGAAGTCGATCGGCGACGATCGACATCGATTTCCAGTAGCGTTCGATACGGATTTTATTCGAAACAATGTGCGCATTGTTACAAGTTTATCTTACATTATTAGTAATAAAAACACGTAATATAGACGTAAAACACACTTAGTTTTCTCTCATTGTCTCAAAATTATAACTTTGTGCTTCGATTGATCAAAAGATGTACGTTAACGCTCTTGGATCCTCGCCGCAGCCACATTGAATTATGACGTCAGAAGTAAAAATGACACGCTGAATTTGCCATGCCCTGCCATTTGCAAATAAATATAAATTTGAATGAAATCAAATAACTTTGATCAATAAAGATCAAGGATAGCATTTGCCGTATTTTAAAAGTGCATTAAAGTTGTGTAATGCGTTATTTTATCCAAAATTTATCCGCCAATGGCACGGGCGCAATTCAGCGTATCATTGCGGCGAGGGTCCAAAAGTCTTAAGCTTGTTTATATAATCAAACCAAACAGATTTTACACTGAAAAAAAATTCTGGTTGAAAACGGACGAATCAGAAAATTTTGTATGATTGATCAAGTATTCTGGTTATTATAATAGAAATTCTAGTTATTCTAATAGAACTCAATACTTTATTACTTGTAATAACCAGAATATCTGATCAATCCTACAAGATTTTTCTGATTTGTCTGTTTTCAACCAGAAATTTTTTTCAGTGTACTTATGCGAAAACATATAGGCCTTGCGACTCCTAGCGGTGTAAGCGGAACTTACGTGAGTTTGCGGGTACAATAATGATTTAAAAATCACAATATTAGGACGTTCTTATAAAATGTCACTGAGACGTCACAAGAAAGATGTTTTAAATTAGACATTATTTGGTCGTAAGACGTTATTGGACCAGCAATAACCAGTTTTCGACGTCAAAATGACATGTGCTTGCTACCTGGGATTGTTTCACTGCTTGAGAATAAAAACTTTATATTAATTTTTATACATCCTTTTCTTTTTCCTCGTCAACTCTTTGTCTTTCTATTTTTGCATTGCTTAACCCAGAAACATTAGATTATAAAAATGTATTTTTCTTCATTCTCATATCTCGGAGTCAAAACAACCAATTTTGATTGATTTTTTTTTAAATATAAGTTCAGAATCTCAGGAAAAAGAATCTGATATTTAAAATATTGATAATTAATTTCATTCAGATATAATTTTGAAAACGTCAACATATGTTCGGGTCTGTCAGACCCAGTCTAATATTTCTGAGTTAATTTCCTTATAATTATATAATGTCTGATTATGATCCATTACGTGCTATGTATATCCAAAGTGAATCTGAATAGCGATTCAAGAATTACGAGATGCATACATGTACTCTCCGTTTGAGAGAGAGACGAAAGCAATGCGCGAGAATACCGTCCGACATCGGTCGAGTCGGCCAGAGATGGAGATTCGTTGGCTTTTCGGTAGCTGATGAATCACTGCTGTCATACGCCAGGTGCCGTACATCAGAGAAACGCGAGAACGCGTTCCGCGTCGCCGCGGAACGGCGATGTCACCGCGCGGAGCCGCTTTTACACGCGTCCCGGGCGAGCAAATTACGCGGGGTCTCACGGAGTACCCGCGCGTTTTACGCTTCGACGGGCGTAATTCTCGGGATTTGCAATGGGGTGGAACTCTCTCTCCTCTCTCTCTCTCTCTCTCTCTCTCTCTCTAGCCGGCTCCCTCAAACGTACGCCGCGCCACGACTCGGCGCGTACGTATGTATTATTTCCGCGTTGCCGCATATATCGCTCCTCTCGTCTCACACAAACACACTGTGCTGTGCGCGCGTGTGCAACTATTGTTTTATCTTTGATACGCGCGCGCGGGCGCGCACCGTGGGTTATCTATGTTACGCGTATTTGCAATATCGCGCTTAAATTCTTTCGCCGCGCTCTATCTGATGAATATAAATTAAATTCAAAATGGGCCGGGGAGAAAGATTTCCAGCGGTCGTGTAAAAAACACGCGCGCGACGCGGCGAGAATTAACACGCCCGGGGATATCGGAGAAGCCGTCGAGCGCCGTCAGTGCCAACTTCTCATTAAAGTCGCAAACTCTCGATGACACTGCCGCCGTTATTGCCAGGTCGGTCGTACGTCATGTACGGCCGCGTGCATGTGTCGCTATTTGGATACGCGCGTACTATATGTTCTACGAGCAATTGCGTCTTGCATCGCGCGCATACACGCGTATATTACGGCGGCGGCGGCGGCGGCGGCGGCGGTGGGCGTCTCTCTTGCACGGCTCGTCTCTCCTCATCAAAGGCCGACGTTGTGTCGACGCGCCGGGAATATTCGCGCACAACTCACCGTATAAACAAAATTTACCCATGGACAACGCACGTGCGTTTGTCATATTTCAAAAACCTACCGCCTCGCCCGGCCCGCCAGTCCCCCTTCGGCCCCTGCGGCCGCGTCGACGGTAATTTCAGCGTTGCGCCGCACCGACTTTAAAGGCCCCGCGTCCTGCAAAAAAAAACCTCCCGACCGCCACCGGCCCCTCCCTCGCCCCCCTCGTGCGTTAAAAAAAAAACAGCTGTTAATGTCTGTTCGCCGAGAATATTTCGTTAGCCGCGACGCGCGATGCGAGATCGCGCGCGGCGAAATGGTGGAAGCATGATGTATATGTGCACATGTGTCGCAGAGAAACGCGAAAACACGCGGGCGTCACGGTTTTTTTTCCCCGTGATTCAATGTTGCTCCACGTGAAATAATAAAAATGGTGTCCCGCTTATTGCTCCTGAGTAAATTTCGCTGCCCCGGCACAGGGCTTGCTCCCACACGAAATTGCGCGAAATTTCCTTTCGAACGCAAGTTGAAAAAGTGATACGCGCGACAAGTTATTTATTTTGCATTTTTTATTTGCTATTGCTTCGTTAATACGAGATGGTACGTTCAAAAAAATATATTTTTTTCTCAATCCATTTTATCCATCTCGTAATGTTACAGCGGAATCTTTGTAACCAATTTTTTTCTATTACTTAAATTGTTTAGCATCGAGATGGACACAGGTTATAGTTTTCCATTGAAAATATCCTTGTCGTGATAAGTTGATTATTTTACATTTTTCTTTTCACTATTACTTTGTATAAAATTTACTTTTCTCGCTATTACTTTGTACATTCAAAAAACTATTTTTTTCAACTATCTATCTCGCCGTTACGACGGAATTTTTATAACCGAATTTTTTTTATCACTTAAATCGATCCTTGTCTGCTTGAGATGGATCGAGATGGATACGGGGACAGGTCTCTATTGAAAATATCCTTGTCGCGCGATACTAATGCCATTATGCACTGGAGACCGACGTCGGTGCGACGTACTTTCCGCGACGTGATTTCTCTCTCGGAATTTCGGAGAACTCTGTTGTAATCGGAGACGACGTCCCGTCTCCGGTACCGGGAGAAGTCGTTCTGGCGTCTCGTCACTCGGCCGTCTGCTTTCAACACGACGCCCGTCTCTCATTCGACGCCAGACGTCGTCTCCCGCACTCCCGGCCAATATGTCGACCCTCCACACCCGCGAAATCATCCGAACATGAAAACCAATGGTGACAGTCGATCCTAACTGTTTCGCGTCGCTCTCCGAATGAAAGCCAGGCACGCCGCGCGCCGCGCCGTCCTGGTAAATTGGCCGCGATCGACCACGTTAAAATCTCACCAACGACTGCAGTAATTTAATGAAAATTTGCCATCGGTGTTGGGCGTCGCAGAATTTACGGCTGTACAAATACTCGCGATATTTCGCGTCGCGTCCGAAACGAGTCCCTTCCCGTCGAATTAAAGTCAAATTTGTAAATAGAAGTCGTTAATTTGAAATGGGCGAGATGAGAGAGTGGCGCGCCCGTTCACGCCTCGCTTGCCCGAGAGAGCTTCATACGTCGCTGACATGAGCGCGAGCTGTGCCTGTCGTGGCCTGATGGCACTGCCAGGCAGGCGGACTCCGATCCGCAACGTATCATCAACCGTCCTATTTTAATAACACGATTTTAGAGAGAGCTGCCCGCCTCCGTCGACGTTGTCATTACGCGGCCGTTCGGGGGGGTCATTTCGTCCGAAATAATTGGCGGTCCCGGTAGTTGTCTCAGCACGTATAGGGTCGGGGCATAACGGTAATGGCAGGGTGCCCGTCCTCGATAATTTCGGCCGGCGCGGCGACGGCGCGCGGGAGGGGTTGCCGACGCGAGAGAGGACCTATGGCGAGATGAAGGGAGAGAATTAGGCATAGAGGAGGCGACCCCGACGAAAAGCGCTTCTCATGCCCTAACCCCCGGTAACGAGCCGAGGCGCCAGATAAGTAGAGGGCAGCCAGCGCCGGCCTTCGGGAAATAAAATCAGGAGATTGCGGTGCCGCGGTGCCGTGTCGTTCCCCTCTCTCCCCCTGTCTCTTATACAC
>VBVQ01003389.1:0-19043 GCA_011636635.1 Tetramorium simillimum | reverse complement strand
GTCTATATATAATTATATATAAATGTAATAATAATTAAAAATATATTAGACATAGGCAGAATAATGTATAATATAATCTAATTTTATTTTTCATAAGGAAAACAACGTACAAGTTATTTTTCTTATTATTTTTCTTATATATATGGATAAGTCTTATATATAATTATACATAAAAAATTTTTTTCCTCGGAGTTCCTGTTAAGTAACAATTGGAAGTAAAGTATTTTTCGTTACTGTCACTTTCGTTACATTTCGATATCATTTCAGAAGAAATGGATATTGACATTTCCGATTATCCAATAGAATCTTATGTCTAATAAAAAATTTTTTAGTTTCGTACATCTTGTTTTTTTCTATGTTTGAACGACATGATGACTACTATTTGATCTTGAAACGTAATTTTTATGCCAAAAAAAATACAATTTCGTGTAATTAAATTGCTATACAATGATTACTACTAATGTCAACGGGCATCCAGTTAATCTATAATTTTTTCTTTCTTTTTCTAATATTCCGACGCGGAACGACGTTGATCCGTTCAAAGATCGCGCGCTTCCGGCCGCGCGGAACATGGCGCGATCGCCACGCGGCTTCGAACTTGCCGCGCGTGACAGTGCTTTTTCTATGACCCAATTGCGCACGCACACACACACGCTCGGGCGTGCGCGTACGTGTACGGACGCGCCGCGGTAGACTGTCATGTGTGGATGTCATGCGGACGTGTCCGCCACTGCCGCCGTCGTCGCCGCCGCCGTTGCCGCCACTGTTGCAATCTGTTGACGTTACCGGGACCCGGTGGTGGTCGTCGTCGTGGCCCTCGGAGATACACGCGTGCACGTGGTGAAAGCTGAGAGGATGCTGCGATGTCAGCACGCAGACGTCACGTCGTAGGGCCCGTTGCGAATCGCGACCTTGCGAGCTCGGGCGGCTCGCGGCACTATCGCGATGGTGACGGGGCGAGCGGCGGACTGCTGAGCGAGGAGGCTGTCGATTCCGAGGAGGGCGGCGAGCAGCCGACGGCGACGACGACGACGACAATAACGATGACATCCCGCGACCGTACCAACGAGTTCGCCAACGCGATCCGCTCCATGCAGAGCAGGACCGTCGCGCGTACCGCCGCGAACCTGCAAAATCCTCGCCGCGCACGCCAGATACAGACCTACTCAAACTTCATGATGATAGCGAAGAACATCGGCAAGAACATCGCCAGCACGTACGCCAAGCTGGAGAAGCTTGCCCTATGTAAGAGGCGCAGCCCAGGCGTTTGCAATATGTTGCACGTCCGGGTAGAAATATTGCGAGTAGCGGACTACCCCTTTGTCGCGAGAGAGATTGTACTCGGTTTCTCTGGCGCGGATTTGTGTGACAGTTAACGTATAATATTACTTGGGCCTCGAGTTATCAAATTGTCGAGAAGCCACAAACTCATTTTTGTCAGAAACAGTCTTTAGATTATCATCGGCAGTTACCATCAATTTTTACTGTCACAGATTTTATAATATTTATAACGAATAAACGTAGCAGGGACATATGAAAACAATATAAATTAGCTATTCTAGAAATGTTAAATGTTCTGTAATAACTAATGTCATATGTTGCAGTGGCCAAGAAAAAGTCCATATTTAACGACAGACAAATGGAGATTGAAGAGCTTACGAATATTATAAAAACGGATCTAAAAAGCCTGAATCTTCAAATTGGAAAACTGCAAGAGCTCGGGAAATTCCAGAGAGAAAGCTACTCTTCCCAGAGTCATCACATTGCCTCGCATTCTTCCTCGATTGTGATGGCATTGCAATCAAAGCTAGCTAATATGTCTAATCATTTCAAAAGTGTCTTGGAAGTTCGCTCTGAGGTACATATAATCTAAAATAAAAAAAACAACATAGTTTCTCTTACATCTGTCAAAAAGTCGTAGATGATTTCGGTATAGCATCAATTCCTACAATTTTAAAAATAACACTTGTATATTGATAAATTGCATGTTTTATTTAATATTCTTTCTCTTTGTTAGTAATATTGTTAAATAAATTGAATTGATATTAACAACAGAAACGTGATATAAGTATTATGAGACACATTAAGAAATTATAATGTATAAATATTTGATGTAGAACATGAGAGAAGAGCAAAGTAGGAGACAGCAATTCACCCAAGGATCTCTGTCCACTATGCTCCCCCCAAGCGTTGTTTCTGGGAGACAAGGTTCTTTGTTGCTACAAGAAGAAATCTCTAATAGTTCAGTAGCGATAGATCTTGAACCTGCGATGAATCAGCAGTTACAACAACAATTTATACAAGATGATACTGTAAGTAGTAGCGGCAAGTGTGGAGTAATTTAATATAATAGCGAGTACATGTCTCTGTTTCTTCAAGGATGCGTACATGCAATCGAGAGCCGAAACTATGCAAAACATAGAATCTACTATAGTTGAGTTAGGAGGTATTTTCCAGCAATTAGCGCATATGGTTAAGGAACAAGAAGAAATGGTTGAAAGGTAAGAAAAAAAAATGTGATTCAATGAGTCTAAAAGAAATGGAGACATACAAGTATAACAATTCTTAAATATAATCAATTTACAGGATAGATAGCAATATAGAAGATACTGAGCTAAACGTGGAAGCTGCACACACTGAGATACTGAAGTACTTTCAGTCTGTGACAAACAATAGGTGGCTAATGATAAAAATATTTGCGGTCCTGATATTTTTCTTTATATTTTTCGTAGTGTTCTTAGCATAACGTTATTGATAATTGTAATTTATAATATCATTACACCGTATCATCCATATCCACTATTTGTGATATAAGAAACAGAGACAAAACGGTTTTTACAAATCTGCGACAACATACAGGCTAAAATGAAAGCTATTGCGCGCATTCCTCACCCTTTCCCTGAATTGTGAATATTGTAAGTACATTTAAATATTATATTACTTGTATATCTCGCATTTCGCTGAATATAAAATGTAAAAAGGAAATATTTCTATAGATAATAAATGCATAATTTTCATTTTTTGGGACGAACGATTTTACAAATAAATTTTACGAATTGCGTTTTATAAGAACACAAGCATCGAAAATAAAAAGATTTATACATACTTATATCATAAATTGATTATATGTTTTTAACATTTCATTTTGGTTTGACAAAAAGAAGCAAAAAGAGATCTAATTTATTTTATTTTAATAAAAATTATATGATTATATATAATATATATATGTAAATCCGCAATAACTGATAACACAGCCCATCGTAATATAAATTATAATTTATTTCGACTTTTAAAACCATATATAACAATTATATTTTTTATAATCTACATCGATTATAAGAACTTTATTACAATATTTTATCTGATACGAAATGAACATTTGATATCTAAAAAGTATAATGATAAAATATATTATCTGAAATGTATAACTTTGGGTGCGGTCGACTTGACGCTACAAATGCTTCGAATTCCTAATTACAAGTTTGCAGTTTCTTTCGTTTTTATGATACAATTAAGTTATACTAATATTTTTATCAATTTTTAGAAATAACTTGTTATACGTATCATCCATGAATCATAAAATAAAAAAATATTAATTTGTCAGATAACTGATTAAAAATTACTTTTAATGAAAGTAATAGAAAACAATCTATTATATAATAATCACAGATATAACAACATTGACAGATGATTGTTTAATAAACTCCTACATAATACGTATCTTCTATTAATATTTAACATAAAATTTTCATCATCACATATTTATTTATAATTGTTATACAATGAGAACGCTCACTGATACAGTGATGATTTGGCCTTTGTACAAGTGTATTGAATAACAAGATACAAAACTTAGACTTTCCCATGATGTGCCTTATCCAATGATTCTCCCGAAGAATGTAAGGAACCTAAAAAAAGTTAATACATAATTTAGTAAAATATATCTTTTAATATGTTAATTGTTGCGATACACGCAAATAAAAGGATAAATACTACAGTTTAGAATGCAGAACGGTAATGAGAAAATAAATTTTACTAAAATATATAAAAGGAAATAGGAAAATTCAGGATTTTTAAAAATTTGAAATTCACAAAAAGAGATAGATTTTTAATAACGACAAAAATAAAAATGATTTAAAATAAAAAATATTAAAAGTAAAAGTTAAAAAATTAAAAATATCTTCGTGTGTGCCTTTAGCATAAATTAAAATCATTTGTTAATATACTCTTTAACCTGACATCTATTTGAGATTATTTCCTTCCATAGTACTCCAAAACTGTCTCGCTTTAGAGAAACGTTTGCGTCCTTGCATGCACAAAAATAAAAAGGCAGATGATAGTAATAACAACAAAAATACAACAAACTTCCCAAAAGAGCGGAAAACGTCAGGCGGATCTAACAAATTGACGCTATGTAGCATGCCGGTGAAATGCGTGTCGTCGCTGTGTGTCATATCGTTTTCACAAACCTTTATGATTGCGCGCACGTTGCTCTCGTTGATGAGGATGAAAACCAGAATTACGCGGGTGCGGCAGTGATTCTTCACCCCATGGATGTGTCGCTCCGAGGGGTGGAGGCAATATCGAGCCGGGAGGAAGAAGGGGCGGGATATGATCACCACCGTACGGAGGAAGTGGTGGCGATCTATGATCGAAGTGTGGAAGTACATGTGGCAGACCCATGAGTGGTGGTGGAGAACCAGCGTTCTCGTATCTGCCTCCGGAAACCGGGGGACGATGTAACGCCGGCGGCGGCAACATCGGTGGAGGTGACGACAATCTGCCGCCGAGAGGCGGAGGACGTTGACTGATATCGTATGGAGGTAGACCAGAAGCAGCGGCGGGCGGTAATGGCGGCAAATACGGCGGCGGGAAAGGCAGATAGGAGGGTGGCGGGGGTGGCGGGACTCCCGAGGAACCACTAAACATTACGGGAGAATTGGACGACTCTGCTCCTATGAATAGTGACGGGGAAGTTGCTGTTTCTCCATTCGCTTCCAGGCCTGTGTTTGGAAATCAGTTTAAGAAAATAGACAATCGAAAGGTTTATAGTTCCGTCGTGCGATATTTTGCGATCCACCGTCTATAGATGAACGAAGCTCATTTTCTTGAATAATATTGCTATATAGATTTAATTTCTAAGAAATTAAATTACTCTACGGATCGTAATGTTACTACACGTTACAATTTCTACAAGATCTTTACAATAATCATTATTTGTCTACAAAAGATGGATATATCTCTATATAGAAAAAGTTAATGTAACAATTGACGATAAAATCTGATTCAAGCTAAAACTTTTACTTAATCGTTCATTATCAGATTCTTTGCTAAGTACACAGGTATAATAAATATATCGTATATTATATCGTAACAGGAATACTTACGATGTAGCTTTGCTTCGGGATCGGTGTCATTTAAATTTTTCTCTACAAGGGTAAGGCGATTACGTAACTGGCCAGCCTCAGTTTTCGATTCTTCTAAACGACGCTCATTTTGACGGGCAGCAACCTTGAAATAAATGAAATTTTATATGAGTACTTCCTAGTAGCATATATCATATTCTTCTCATATATGCGACACATACCCATTGCTCATGTGCTTTCGTTTCTAGAGCGGATATTTGATTTTTGTATTCTCTCTCCTGATCCAAAATCTCCCGTTTCAACATCTCTATTTGTTGCCTGAAATTCAATTTTCTGTAATAAACTAATTGCAGCGCATTAACTTGTTAAATAAATTCTTGTAATCGTGACAATGCGCACAAAAGTACCCAATTTGCTCTAAATAGCAATTTTCGTAAATTAAATTTTCCTTGGACATAAATGTAATATCAAATGGCACAATCATGCTTACTTGTAGTTTTGAATTTCATTTTGCATTGTATGTAGCCTTTCGACCGTCGAGACAACTTCTCCTTGTTTCTGTAACCAAATGGTCTCTTCCCTAAGATGATAATAGTGTTAATAGTTTAGTATAACTCTTAAATGTAAATTCTAAAAGCAATCGTCACTTACTTTTGGCGTTCGGCTTCTTTTTCTTGGAAGAACTTTGATAAAACCTCAAGTCGTGTTTCTGCATCTTTCTTTTCTTTTTCAGCCATTTTACACTGCTCGCTCAATGCAATTATCTCTTCCTTAACAAGTTTCATATGTTCTGCGATACAAAAGTATTATTATTATTAATAAGATTTAGTTTTTTAATTTAATTTAATCTAAATAAAAAATGTCGATCACAACATGAAATTTTAAATTCACAGATGAGAAAATTTAGATATCTTTAAGAAAATACCTTCTAATAACTGATGAGCACCTTCAACATCGTTTAATCGCATCTTTAATTCGTCTCTCTCCTCACGTAATTGTACTGCCTCAATTTTAATATGAGATACGTCGTATAACTTTTCCAGGTCCAAGTTATTTGACTTGACTTGACTGATAATTTCCAATTGCTCTTTTACTTCTAGCTCTTTACCTCTCAATTCTTTATACAAAGACGCCTTCTCAGTAGAGAGCTAGAAAAAAAATATAACAATCATATTAAACATATATCAATTATTAAACATATTTCAATTTCTGTATATTAATTTCGACTAATGTATATAATTATGTACTTACTTCCTCTACTTGCTCTTCCAAACTATGTATTTTATCTTTTAGCGTTTGTTCTATATTATTTTTAAGATTATTCTGAGCTGTCAATTCTTCCTGTGTTTGCAAATATTCTATTTCAAATTCATTGCATTGCTTCTTAGCTGCGACAAGATTTGCTGATAAAGTCTTAATCTGTGATAAATTCGTCATATATTAACATACAAATTATTTGTTAAAATAGCCAAGATTATAAATAAATAGCAGAAAATAAAACGTTAATATAAATATGCTAATATAAATATCATCTTTCAAAATATCTATTGTATTTGTATAAATATTAATCTCACGTTTATTAAATTTAAATCGCTTCATAGAAATAAAAGAAATAGTGTTTCACTAATCCAAAAGAATCTATAATCAATATTGTAATTGTTCTCTTACTTCTTGAGCCTTAAGATTCAATGCATTCGTTAAAGATTCATTCGCGGCTTGTTGAGCGTCTAACCGTGCTTGTAGATCTTCCACTGATTGAGCTAGTGGATTAACTTCATTGTTCGACGACAGAACTTCCCTTAGCATACGCTCGAGTTCTAATCCAGCTTCCGTTGCATTTTCTAAATCTTTCTCCAGCATACTCACTTGTTCCTCCAATTCTGTCTTTGTGTTCTACGACAAAGAAATACCGATAAAAAAAATGTGCAATTTTCAATTCGTATAGACATAACGAAAAAACAAAAAATGTTTGTGCATGTACCTGTGACATTTCTAAATCAGCTTTTAGCGATACAACCATTTCGTTAGAACCAAATGATTCATCTTCTATGCAATGCAACTAAAATATTTAAGTTTTAGTATACATACGAATTTTAATAATGGAAAAAGAAAACGCGTCGAAGTAACGAAGAATCAGTTTGCCCGTGTATACTGCTCACCTTATCTTTCGCAGATTTTAAATTCTCACTGAGTACTTTGCATTCTTCTGTTGAGATTAACAAGTCTTTCTCGAGTTTATTAATTCTCTCGATAAGTTGTCCATCTCTTCTTGTATTCTGGAAACAAGCGTATATACAAATAAGCTTTACTGAATCATGTTACTTAAATACTTTTTGCATGATTTTTATGTGATATCACGAAACAGAAATAAACCATAATGAAGTTGCTTTAAATGTGATATTTAGAACGAACTTAAATTATGGATTTGATTTAATTTGATTTAATTTGTTTTGAGCACTTTAAATATAAACAAAATATTTTTACCTCGATGTAATAATATCCAAGAGTAAATACGAGTGTTGTAAAAGCTGTTATACATAAACATATCAGTGTTTTCCAATAATTATGATCCAACCTTGTCATATCCATCAAATTATTCTCTTTATTTTCAAAGTCTTCCTTCTATTGCAAAGAAAAAATTGTTATACTATGTTATAATGTATGTTATAATAAAATACATCAATGATTATACAAAAATTGAAGGACTTACTTGGTTCAGAAATTCATTTAGTCTCTCGCATTCGTCACCACGCGTACAAGTTTCATCTATAATTATTATGTAAAAATATGATTATATTTTTAAAGAACTTTTAAAAGTATCATTAAATATTATAATAAAATAATTACCCTCTACTTCGTCTGGTATAGATGTGGATTCTGGCTTTTCCAAGCTATTATCCCCATCCCTATTTTCATTCAAAACCTTATCCTCATTGCTTATGTAATCACTATATTCAGGTAAGGTTTCTTTCCCCTTCACGACTTGACTTTCGCCTAAACACATATAAAGCATCTAAGTTTAGATATATTCATTATCAAAATATATTAATATTATATATATATATGTGTATCCCATATGAAAATTTTTCTATATTATTAATTAATTAATTAGTTAGTTATTAATTAATTAATAATTAGTTATTAATTAATTAATAATATTAACTTACTACCTTGGTGTTCTAAGTCATTTTCAATGCTCAATAAATCTCGTTTTTCTTTGTTTAAAGTCATTTTTTGCTCTGAGATCATACTTTCTTGACTAGAATCTATAGATTGCTTCGGCCCAAGAACGCTGTTCAAGAATTCATTAGATTCTATAGGAACATTATCAGAGCTAGTATCATTGACTAAGTTTTCATTTTTATTTACATTACTATGTACAAATGATTCTTCATTAAATTGAATATCTGCAGTGCTATGAGTTGAAGTCTCCTCTGCAATTGTTATATTTTCAACAGAGTGACTCTCAAGGGGTGATTCTGTTGCGATATTTTCTGTTGTTTCAAGTGATACAGTAGTTTTTAAATTTTCAGCAATTGTAGTTTTATTAGCTTGATCATTTGTTTCTTTCTTTGTATTTTCTAAATATGGTTCTCCACTTTCTGGTAACTTTATCTCAATATCGTCGCTGCTTTTAGTAGCAGGGATTTCTGTGGTTACAGTTTCTTGCAAATTAGACTGTTGAGTCTTCGCTGAGTCTTTTTCATCAGAAATAATTGCACCGTCGGTCCTTACATCTTCCGTAACATTCTCTGCCTTACTTGTTTCCTGTACTTGAATATTTTCAGCATGATTATCAACGTCGGTTTTTGCAGAAGCGGAACTATCTTCCGCTGAAATCGAAGGTGCTGTTGGCAATTCTTTGGCAGGCGTATCAGTATTTTCACGTACAAAATTATTAGATAAAGGCACGTCACTAGGAGATGTAGTATTTTTCAAAATAATCATGGGAACTTTTTTTATCTTTTCATCTGACATTATTGCACTTTCATTTTTACTCTCATCTACAATTTCTTGCTGAGTTTCTATCGTTTTTTTATCTACAACATTTTGGTCTATACTTGATTCTAATTTTGTTTTAGTAGAGGGAAGAATTTTCTCAGTTACAGCATCCTTAACTCCAATATCTTCCGAAACTTGCTCCTCTGATTGCAAATTGCTATCAACAGTGCTTTCAGGAGTAACTGCGTCATCGCTTTGAGTAGTGGTGCTATCCGTTGTTGCTGTTACTGTTTCTTCCGAGCTAGATAAAATTTTAAACGTTTTCGTAATGGAAGCAAATATACCATCACTTTCGACCGGCTCAATAATTTTCTTTTTCTCATTATCCTTCACATTCTCCTCGACACTACTGTCCGATTCTTTTGCATGTTCTACATTTTTTAATAACTCTTCCTCAGATTTACTACTCCCATTGAGTGCTGAATCTTCTGTGTCTAAGGTTGAATTGCTTATTGCTTCTGGATTCTCTTGCGGTACGTCTGAGCCAGTTTGTTTCTGAGTATCTACCGACTGAATTCCTTCAAGTTTACTGCTGACATCGCTCGTGCCCGGTTGTGATTCTTTGCTGTCGGTGAATGTGTTCTTGTCGGATGATAACTTTTTGTCTATTTCAGAATCAGAAGCCACTGAAGCTTGTTCATTCGGCAATGCAGTAGCATGCGCAACGTTATATACGAAACTGGGTTGCACAGATGGTGGATTCTCTAAATAAACTGTGGTACCATCTATCACTTCGTAAGGTGATATGCTATCTGCATTGATCGCATGAGATTCTTCTATAGTACTTTTATCTGTAGACTTCCCCGGAGTCTCATTATCATCCTGAGACAATTCATCTTTAAACAAAGCGTGTGACTCACCATTCTCATTCTCCGACGGCTCGAGTTTCTCAGGCTGAACTTTGTTAGCTTTATCATTATACTTATAAACAGGCACTTCGTACGACAAATCATGTTTTAGAACTTTGTATTCGCTTAAGAATGATTTGGGTGCGAAACCACGCTTGCCATTTATCTGGAACAGAGATCAGTACATGGAGAAAGCATATCCTTCATGGGATCAAGGGATATCAGTTTTGTCTATTTGACAGAAAGTTAAAGTCTTCAAAAATATGAAAAACAAAAATATATTACGTCAATAACATTCAGCGTACAAAGATAATGAATTATACCTTGACACCCCATAAATCCGTCCGTTTTCCAGCACCTCTACTGTAAACTACAACCTCTGTGTTGGTACCAAATGACATCACCTCACGATCATTTGATCTGTAAGCGAGTATAGTCCTGGCCAGCGAAATGGGTTCTAAATAACGGGAAGCAACGCAATGATTAATAATGCGGTCGAGTAGAAAGAAAGTGTGTTATGGGATTTGCAACTGAAGTATGGCTTCAATTACCCGAACATTTGGGGTCGTAACATAATTGTTTGTCCGACAAGGCGGCTAGGCATTGCGGTATTACACAGAGAATGATCGCGACACGCAGAAACGACACATTTATAAACGGCTTTATTTTCGTCATATTTCCCCCTTTGCAAAGTTCCACATCACTACCGACGTCTACTAACATACAATGACAGTGCGGACTCTGCTGCCGTGGACGCACAACGTGACCATGAACTATATGCTCTCTAGAGAACGAATTTCGTTTTCTATAGCGCCATATTGCCGGCGAGCGTCATCAGCGTTTTCGCGTCTCGAAATATCGAGTTCAAAATTATAGAAATTCTCCCCATTGTTTCTTAGAATTCACAAAAAAATTCTTAAAATTTTAAATAATTTAAGATATTTTAGGACTTTACCGACGTCGATATTTTTGCTCATCTGACAGTTGGTAAAGATAATTAAACTCCCGCTGCTCAAACTTGCCAGAATTATTAGCGCTTTCTTGGTGTTTTCTCATTTTATCAATTTGTAAGGCAATTACAAATTTATATGCAAAAAAATGTTCGATGATATTCCTTCTCTCGATGTATAAATTAGTAAATAAATACAACCAACATGAATTATATCAAATTTCTATTTTTAGACTCTACTAGACAACACAAGCTCGCGCTGCGCGCGCGCCATTTATTCAGTTTTATATTTTATTTTTGATGAGCAATTTATTTAACAGCTGTCAAAATTTAATCAAAGACAGCTACTCTCACAATCCGAAGTAAGTCAAGCAAGAGAGCCAATCAGCATCGCGGAAAAGAGTTAACTCAAATTTAAATTTCAGAATTTAATTGCAGAGCAAGAGTTTTGCTTGGATAATATTTCTATCTACGTATTAGAGCCTCGAATCTCCATCGCGCTATGGGAGGAAAGTATTTTACTTTGCCATTAATTAAAATAAAAAAATAATCTGATAACTTACGTTAGAAACGGTGCGCAGCAGCTAATATCGGATTATAACATTCTATGTCTTTCTTCCTTTCCTCGATTTCGTTCGTTGTACTTAAAATTGTTCACAGTTAATTACTCGAATACGACAAAGGCGTGAAGCTTACTATTGACATCAAATGCGATGCGCATTCCAGTGACACGAGATAAATTAGATAAATTCTTGAAGAAACAAAACAACTAAATGAAACGAGACTAGATACGTGTGGAAAAACATAAATTTTAGTAAGATTCTTTATTCACACCTTTGTTGAATTAATTTATTTCTGAATTTCTAATTTCTTATTGTTCTTCGTTCTAATATCGCATTTTTTTCTTCTTCTTTATTTCACTTTATGAAAAATCTTACAATTAGTAAAATTTGTTTTTCCACGCAAACTATCGTTTCTCGAGATTTCGCTATATACTATAAATTTTCGCCTCTGTTTGATGATGATAAAATGCTGTTCTTCCTGTAAGCATGGTGTATTTAAAATATTAAATAAAATATAATTATATTGGTTTAAAATTAATTTTTAGGGAAATTTTATTTGGTTTATTAGAAATTTAACTAGAAAAATTATGAAAAATAATTAAAAAGCTTTTATTTTTTCAAAATGACACTAAAATGTCATTATTATGTTATTTTATCACTGTTTTAACGTTATTGATGTCAATATGTTGTCGTTATAATTTTTGTTCTGGGATATATAATTATATTACCATAATAATTATATTACCAGTCAGATAAGCAAAAATGTCAACGTCGGTAAAGTCCTAAATGTATCTTAAATAAGACGTCTTTTAATAATGTCTTTAAGACGTCTTTTAATAATATCTTAAAGACGTCTTTAGGAAATGCATGTTGTGTGCCACCTCTTTATCAATTATATTCTCTGATAATTTGTCGGTTTTTGTGAATTTAGATTTTCACGATTCAAACTCTCGAATTCTTGGAAATTGAGAAAATTCTTGGAATTTTACTAGCGTGCCGACGCTAATTTTCTGGCCGATTGTTCTCTACCGATGTCCTCTTAATATCAGATATGTATGGCGGAAGTTATTACTTTTGATAAGATTGTAACAAAGATTTAAGTTGAAAATTAATAGTACAAAGCATATACGTATATTATATATGTTTAATATTAAAAAATAAGAAATAACGATATCATTTACCTCAGAATTTCGCATAACTTTGCAGGAAATGTTTGCTGGAGAATAAATGAAAGACTTGGTGATATATAGAAGGAATTTAATAATATTATCTTAATTTTTTTTAACATATTTTGTTCTACATGACTAGATTATAAAAGCAATTAAAAATTTACGGATTTAACAATATTAAATATTATGCATCACAAAAAATGTTATATAGATATATTGAAATTTCACAATGTAAAGTGCGCATTCTTATCTCTTTTATAAAAAGAGCTTCAATTCATCTTGTTCTTACACATATAAAAAATACTTAAGCCTCTCTGTATATGACGAAAATGTAAAATAATTTCTACAGTAATATGTAACACATTTTCATAATAATTTGTCTGCCGAACATCAAATATGTAACAAATATTTCTAAAAAAATCAAGATAATCACAGAATTTAAATATTTCATCTCTGATACAAATTCCTTCAATTATTACCTAATTTTCTCTTGTAATTATAAAGTATACTTGTTTTGATATTCTTATTTTCCGAGATTCTTCACAGATATTGGAAACAAAAATCGTGAAAAGCTGCAACAACTCGTAAAATATATTCTATAAATAACAAAGCAAAATACTACCTAAGAAATATTATAAAATAAGATGACTAATTTTTATATAAAACACGCGTCGTCATTAACATGGAAAAAATATACAAAGAGAACTGTAATTCCTTTTTTCAATCGATTACTTAATACATAATGCAATATTACAATTGTATTGTATAACAATTGTATAAATATTTACTCATTTAGTATATTATAACGCTAAATTACGCGCTGACGCGAAGCGAAATTTAGTTGTACACTTTATTGTTCTTAAATATTCTGCGTAAAATTTAAAATAATAACGACTTATGAAGCAGGCATATTGTGGAACTTATTATGCAAGTCAATACAGAAACTAATTCTAATTAATCTAACTTTAATTCTCACAGTGTCACTCTCTGCGTGACCTCAATTCCAATATTTTCAGCTTCATAATGTTAATTCTAAAGTGTATACAAATGCACAGCATGATGCTACGTCTAAATATCTCTTCTATCATGAAAAATAATATCGTATGACTTTTGAAAAAATTTAGGAAACGTTATATATACATATATTATAACACACACATTATACATATAATATATATTGTATTATATATTATATATTTATATATAATATATATTTATGTATAATATATATTTAACAATTATATATCACATATAAAATATATATTATGTATGTATATGTGTGTGTATACTACAAGTACATATTTTAGTCGCATGTCTAATTTTGTGCCATAACGCTTTACAATTGACTACTATAGCAGCAATTATAAACTTTATAAATTCTTTATGTATTCTCGTCGAAGATTGTAAGTATAGCAAATGCTAGTTATCACTACTATTACGCCAATATATATATCTAATACCTTATACATAGTGTCTCGGGCACTGCGAATTTACTGTCCATTTTCGATTCTTTGGCAACTTTGAAGTTAACTCGATGCCATTTTTTAATTTTTAACATGCAATATTTTGGCGACTAAGAATCAAAAATTTGAAACTTAATCGTCAAAATTCTATAATTTCTTGGTCACTTAATTGTTAAATTATTAACAGGCGTCGATGGCAAAGCAAATCTACTTAGCAAATTTACTTAGATTTTTAATTTGGCCTCTAACAATTGCAGTCCGGCAGAGAATGCCTGAGACACCCTAAGGATTCTTTAAATTTGCTTTAAACTTGCTCGAAAAGAATACAAGGCTTTATATATAGATAATGGTATCAACTCTTCTCTTTCTACTTTTAAATGCTGTATCATATTTTTAGTTACGCAAAAATTGTCGATTACACATTTAAAACATCTATACCATTTGAAATTAGAGAAGTTCGAGAATAACTATATTTTGTATTACACAAAAATCGCGTGTTATAAGAATATATGAATCACATAAGTGTCGTGAACATCCAAAGTTTCTTATACTACCATTTGATTGCCATAGAGTAGGGAGAAACTAAATAGTCAGAGAAGAAAAGCCAGTAAGTAAATTCTACAATTATGAATTATACGGATGAAGATCATGTTTGTGTTATCGCACAGTAAAAATAGAACCGTTTTTTTTTCATAAAAAAATAAGAGATTATATAATAGAGAATCTTCTTATTTGTAAAATACAGTCGATTCTCCGTTTTATAAAGTTATTAAGGCTCAAACGTTCTTCTGATTGCAAATTTTTCTCTCAATCTTTATCTTAATAGCTATACATGGGAATGTGCTATTTGAATAACTACTCTGTCTTCCATTTTCATTCTCATTCATGTAGTAAATATCGCGTAGTAATGGGAGAGCAAGAGAACATTATTTGATAAAGTTTGATTTTGACACTCAATTCAGAAAATGGAAATTACAATACGAAACTTCATAAAACGAAGAGTGAACTGTGATCGGTTCTCTATTAATATTTTATATTTCGATACGTTTTTATTCCATAAAAAAAAGGTCGAATACATGTGCGTCAAAATGAGAAATATTACATTTTACAAAAAAATTTGCATTGTCATATATTAATTGAAATTAAATATATGATATAAAAATATTGAAAATTAAATAAACTATAAGTACAAATGCCATATAATTAATTTATTATTAAAATATGCAATTCTCTCTTGAAATAGAAAATATGAAACACTGATTAGCACATAATCAAATCATTGAATTAATCATCTTTATCAAAATGCACCAAAGTTTTTGCATTACATATTTCCTTGTAAGTACGATAAATCTCTGTGCAATAACTGATGAAAGAAAAGAAATTCAAGGTGCGTTAAGATTCATATTAAGCTAATGTCATTTGTAGTAGAGTTCACGCAGTCTTTGTAAATATAGCGTATCATCAGATCAGTTTCAAGTAAATTTAGAAAATATATTTACTATATTTGTTTTGTATGATTTTACGTTGTATGATTTACGTTGTATGATGTTAAAAGAAAAATTGATGAGCGTAAAGGCTAATATAATGAAGCTAGTGCGAACCTTTGTAGATTATTATTAAAATAGAATGATGATAAAATGAGCGTCTTTTTTCACTTTATACAGTATTAATGTAAATCACATCAATTTCTACTAAACTACAAAATTGGAATCATATTTTCGTCTATCATTTAACACCAAGCTAGTTGTAACTCATCGACCACCTTCTAAATTTCGTCGAATATTAACATCAATTGAACGCTTATTTCACTTTAAATATATGTGGTTTTTAGAAACCAACAAGAGTAAAGGCAACATTTGTTAATTCTTTTTTTATGAAATTAGATCTATAAGTTTTCATAAAGTCGAGGTAAATATCTTTCGTCTGAGTACTTTCTCACTACAAATCAACTAATCATTCTCAAGATCGAAAACGAGAAACACGCATCGCTAAATTTATACAACTTTACATCAAAATGTAATAAATTCCATGTTCCTTACGTACGATTTACTAATGCTTTGTAATAATCTAGTATTGCTTTGCTAAATAGGAAAAATATTCGCGCAACATATCGTAGACTTATTACAAAATTAATGATATTAAAATATAATAACAGATTTATCTGAGAATAATATTAAGGATGTTCTGGCTATACAATCCTAGCCAAAAGTTACTTCAATATGAAATTGATAAAATATGCATGAAACGTGCTCATGTAAATGTCTTTAACAATGTTAATTAATATTGGCAATGTTATATTAATATTGCTTGTTGCTTCTTTATTATTTTATTCATATAAAGAGAATAATGTTTCCATAAGAACACATGTAAAATTAGAAGTACAATAACTCGTGAATCAATTAGAGAAATCGTGAAGAGTTAGAGAATTGGCTTCAGATTTTAACCACGTGTTCGGTTAACAAATGGAAACAATCTATAAAAGTTCTACGGTATTTTCAATGTAACAATGTTAATGCCAGAACATCCTTAAATATAAGCAAATTTTAATGTGTGTGCCTTCACAAATGTTAGACATCAAAATTATCTATATAATTTTCAATATACAAATTAATGCAATATCACGTAAATACGTTTTTGAAGACGTTTTTAAATACATTTCTTTACCCTGAATACGTAACAACAATGAAAGGCACATAACCGTATAGAACCATAACAAGTGATTATAAAATGGCACAGATTTGTCTATTGTTATCGTAATAAATTAAAACGATGTTAATTGTACGAACAGCTACTAATACAAGGATTAATAAAAATCCTTAAATGATTAAATATTATAGTTGTAAAAAGGAACAGGAGAAAGGCGACAATCAATTCCACATTTATGAGAAAACATATAAATTCGGAATTTCTGTGAAGTGTCTGATATATCATTTGTATTGTAGAATGGAAAACACTACCACATCGTTGATTTGAATGTTTTGTCATTGGAAATGAAGGATTTAGTCTGAGATTTAGTCACGCTGAGAAACTCGTTGTTTAACTGTATCCTAACTGCACTTTGCGGCATTGGCAAAGCCATTTGATAATACGTGCGTTTCGCTCGACGATACTCGGTGGATCGTTTACCCTTTGGTTACACTCGTCGTTACCCATGCCGATGCTGCAATTGTTTTGCCACTGGCTACCCTGGTTCGTCTGATTAGTGCCGACCCAGGAGTAGAGACCCAACGCCGAATCCACGGAACTGACGCTGTCGAAGAATACGGGCGACGACGACTTGGAGTCAGGTTCTGTTATACGCTGATAGTTATCCGAGTCCAGTCCTAAACGGTCGAAGAAATTTTCGAGCTGAGTCATCGATCGCGGCGGGCGCGAGGATACCTTACTGGAGCGGCCGTTATCCTGGCGCCAGTATCGATCACTAATGTCTGATTTTGATCGCAAGATTGGTCGACCGCGACCTTCCTTCCAACCATCGGAGAACCTAAAGTCACAAATCAAATTATAAAATTAAAAATCAAATTATATAAAATTGTTGCTGTTAATTTTCTTCAGGTGGACGATAGGCGTTCTGAATCTTCGTTTACAAGCATTTTAGGTGATTAAAAGCGAAGGATATCTAAATACCTTGAATTACAGGTCGGGCTGTAATCCGTTTGACTATTGCTACTTTCAGACTCCGGGCTGTAGTGTCTCACAACAGACGGCGGTGTCCCGCTGACGTAGCTGCTTTTCCTCGATCGGTCTTTCTCGGTAGAATGTTGCGTGGACGCGCCACTGTCTCTGCGTATATGAGCCCAGCAATCCTGCGAAAGATCACGACGACAATTAAGGTCAAACGGTCTTAATCAAGATATATATATATATATATATATATATATATATACACACACAATAAATATATATCGTCAACTGTTTATACCTGTATCCTGGGTGCTGGTTCGCTACGATGAGTACAGTGTCCAGAGGAACCGCCGGAATCTCTGGCTGTCGCACCGTGGCTCAACTTGCTGGAACCCGACGACTTTTGCGTTCGTCCGCCCGAGGATAGCACGCTGCTCGCATCGCCACCACCGGATCCCAAAGATCGTCTGATATGACGAGAACTGAAAAGCGACAAAAAAATACGCCAATTAATCATGTTTTCACTTGGAGTCGACTAAAAAAATTGCTGTGTAATTGGATGCAATGTAGATACTCGGCAATTGTATCGTTATCAAACGACGATGATTCACGATAAATCACCTACCTGCGATAACAAACAGCATCACGCTTAAAACTGTGGTCCGAATAGTCCGAACTAGTTTCATAGTCCGGGCAATTGGTCGTGCTCGTAGCTGGGTGATGAGCAGACGGCTTCGCAGATAATTTCGTGGATGCGCGCGGCGAGAGTGAGGCCCGGCGACGCGTACTCGTGTGAAGATCCGGCAGCGACTTGTGGCATATCGTGTTTTCCACCGACGGAGAGTTGTTCGACTTCCGACCGGACCTACCGGAAGTATGCGAGTGCGAGTTGCTTCTACCGAACTTGAAGCGAACGTCTTGAGGCGCGCAATGCTGCGGAACAAATAACGCAATGTGTAACGATATAATCAATGTGTTCATTGATGAACGCGTATATAAATTCCCTTGACAAAAAATACATGTATGTGTATGTATATGTATGTATGTACGCTAGGATGC
>VBVQ01003388.1:0-19045 GCA_011636635.1 Tetramorium simillimum | reverse complement strand
GATTTATAGATTATATGATAGATTATTATTTAAAAAATTAAAATTTAGGAAACTTTACAATTATTCTTAGAAAGATTAAATTTAGAATAAATAACGAAATATAGAATATTCTTTTTCTTGTATTATTGCAAAACTTGGTTGTAATGCAGATTATTTTTTTACAATTTATTATATTCGTTTGTTATAATATTTATTTGAATCGTGATTTATTCTTATAAATTTTATATGCTACACTTGTCCAGAAATTGATAATATAAAAAGTATGTTAAAAATTGAAGTGAAATCGCGCTGAATTTATGTATTTCTATGATTACGTAATATATTTCATAATATTAAAATCGTACGAAAAGCGAATCTCAGAAATGACGCTCAGGAAGATCAAAAGAACCAGCGAGCTTGCTCGGTCATCATTTACATTTGCCCCAACAGTCTGCCGGATCTTTTTCACATGACTCATTGCGAGCGCCGCAATTTTGCACTCGCGGTGGCCCTTGACACCTTTTGCAAAGGCGTTCGCGAAAATATGTGAATCTTCATGTCCGCGGAACGGCGTCAATGCTGAAAATAAGCACGCCTCGCGAGAAACAAAGTCGCATGAAGAAAGAAAAGCGCACGGAGGGGACGATTTTACGTAGCGAAACTGTGCACAGAACGCCGTAAAGTAACACTTCGAGGAAGTATGAGGTCGATGACGCAAACAGCGACGAAAGACTAAAATGTTGACTGGCTGTCGAGTTATCTTGGAGAAAGTGTTTTTTCGTCGTATGCAGAGAAATCACTTTTCTCTAAGCTGAATGATTATTAATAATTAGAAAGTTAAATTGTTAGATATAGAAAAATACAAGCATATTGAATTTGCAATGTATCAAGCAGTAATACAGAGAGACATTTTCAACATAATTATGGATACTAGTTTCAGATACAGAAGATTATAATGATTATTTTTTACTAATTTTTCTTTCACTTTCAGCAGCTAGATTAATTATCCATATACAACAATTATCCATATACAACTGTAAATTTGCACAAACATATTGCATAATAAAGGAATTATGTATCTATAGTTTCAATTAT
This sequence comes from Tetramorium simillimum, assembly GCA_011636635.1. Taxonomy (NCBI): domain Eukaryota; kingdom Metazoa; phylum Arthropoda; class Insecta; order Hymenoptera; family Formicidae; genus Tetramorium; species Tetramorium simillimum. The sequence goes on along the minus strand of VBVQ01003388.1, from coordinate 17,971 downwards.
GCGACAAAATAACAAATCTAGTGCAGCATTATTCTATAAATTAATTATTCATTATTTTAACATTAATATTATGCGTGTTTTATAATTGCAATAAAATTGTCGATTAGTACATTCATTTTTTATACAGCGCGATGTGTTTTGTGACTAAACATTTATCGATCACAAGTGATTCATTGATCTTCCTTAATATTTTAAATAAAAAATATATTATTGATATTTATATAATATATTTTATATTTATAACATATAATAACACCGTTTTAAAAGGTTTCTATTTGCGTCCATGAGAAAAGAGGCATTTCCTGTCTTTTGAAGCACGTATCACCATAAATTTCGACTTGATATTCTGGCTTTAAGAACAGCATCAGGTGAATTTAAAATTGAAAACAACTTTTAATATTTACCGCAACAACATTGCAATGTTGTAGGAGAATAGAGAGGGTTTGAATGTTTCGCTCTCCGACAGCGAATCGCGAAGCGCGGAGGATCGCTGTACGTACAGTCGAAAGAGATGAGAAGACAACGTCTACCTTGGCGCTTTCTCTTTTCTCTTTCTCGCTTTTCGCCTGTCTTTCTCCGTGATGCAGTCGATTTCCATTCGGCTCCCATGCGTTATGCATGGCGGCGGTGTAATTCGCCCGGCGGTTGCGGACGTACATATCAAAATTAACGCGCCCTTGGCGATGCGGAATTTCCATCCCTCTCGAACGGCCGAAAAGGCACTGGTCGCATCGGTATCTCTGAAAATCCGCGCTGCCAAAGCCGACCGGCCGGCCGGCAGGCGCGGAATTTGCATTACTAATGCGCAAACTGCGTCAAACGAAATACACCAAAGTGTTTTACGACATATGAACGGACGCGCGCTGAATAGAGGCCAACCGCGGTGCCTGTATAGGTGCCCGTGCGTGCGCTCGTATTCGGAGTGTAGATGCGCCCAGTGAGCATATGAGGCCCAATCATTCAATTAACTCTGTCCTATACAATCCTCTTGATGCGATTTTATTTAATAAAGCTAATGCCGCTTATGGTCCCGCAATGGCCACGACTGCGCCTTCGCAATTAACCTCTTCGCCGCGACGAGCTGGAACCAGCTGAAAACCAGCTTACACCTTGTGTGGCGTTACTAAGCGTACCGTGCGATAAAATTGTGATATTATGGTCTTGTTCTGCAACAGCACGTGCGATATTTTATGAGGTAACGTAAGGTTGAAACATCAATTTCCCACACTGCTATTTTTTTTACCGCAGGAAACGTGTCGTAGCCGCACGTCAATCACGCCGATGATGTTTATTTTCATTTTTGTTAGTTATGTAATTAATAGTATATTTGTTGATTCGAATTGCAACGTAACATAATACTAAACTCGATGATGATTGAAAAATTATGACATTTATAAATTGATGAACTATCCTATCGATTCGTTCTTTCCTTAATAAAAATTAATTCGAGACTTTTATGAAAAACGGTGATATTGATGGAATAAAAGTACGCATGAAAATTTATCCGGATTTCGCAAGAAACGAGATGAACGGATTGATCATTAGTTATGAACCGAGGTCGTCTAAAATTTATTTGGCAATTATTTGTTTGGATTTTGAATGATTGCTTCGCTTTTTGGCTTATATTTTAACCACGAGGCTCGTATTACGGTATAACATATAACGGTATAGTATAATATAATGAGTAATAAAAAAAAGAATTACAAAACATTTGATACAATAATAAATCTTAAACACTTTCGAAAAATTAGTTTATAATTAATAGAAAAATATTCAAATATCTTGCTGGTACATAATTATAATAAATATTTTGATTTATTCAATATTTAAAAAAAATGGGAGATTGGATTCTGCACATATGTACCTACACATTAAACTTATATCAAAGAAATATGTAACAAAATATCTAACGTTATTTATTTTAATTTCGAATCAATTATTAAATGTTTTCTTATACTTTGTAAAAGTAAGAAAAGTCTCGGATAGAAGGACTTAAAGATGCTGGAATGTCTATAATGGAAGTTCCAAGCTTATTATCTGTGTATAAATATACGTGATAACTAATTCCATCTCCTCTTAGGTGCGGTCGGTTGTTTTTAATTGTATGGCTATTAACGTCTAATCATGTCGTAAGATGCTGCGACATAAAAAAGTCGCTGATGTGATTAGTTTTTGTCATATCGGTATAATTTAATAATTGTTTGCACACTCGATTTACCATGTATCGTGATTATTGCAATTAAAATGTGTACAAGTTGCTTCGTAAAAAGTATAAAAAATGTTATTTAGATTAAGAACTGTTTCAGATCAGGTTTTTAATCGATTAAATATAGTGTTATAACTGGCATTATATACATATATATATATATATATAAAATTTAAAAATTTTTGGAAGAAGCCCAAATAAATTCGGAATAAATGGTCCAAATATAAATTTAGGAACGGTGTCATTGGTGAAATATTCGTTTGATAATAGCCTTCTTTTTTTGGTGAACTTTTTCACGATCCTATATTTTCTGATAGAATTCTATTATTAACTGATATCTCGGACAAAAGAGCACGAAATTCATTAAAAGCTATCTAATTATTATCGCGAAACGAAATCTCGTTGTGACGATCGAGGGAGGAGAGATTTTCTCGCCGACGCGCCGCGATCGGTGCTAGCGCTAATAATCCGACCGTTGCGTTCTGGTGGGCTGTGTGTGGGAGTAATTTACCGATACGACAATACCTTCTTATGTCGGTTCACAGGGCGCGACCATTGCGCCAACGAATTATCGTAATGGGAGTTTCTGAAGTATCTAGTTACGCGCGCGCGCGCGGCACTCTCCTTTTCTCTCTTTGGCGCTCCGTTGTATAAATAGAACTAGGTCTTGCTTCCGATGATTTTTAGTCTAATAAACTTATTTTTATTCTAATAACTTATGCGCATCCGCATGCTTTTGAAAAAAAGGTCGAGAATCGAGTACTAGACGAATTGTCGAGCCAGTCAGTGATTACATAAAAAATATACGTGTTTATTATTCGAAAAAAAAGTTTCTATTAATGCGGAATTGAAATTAATTTGAAAAAGTAAAAATTTATTAACTGTTTCCAACTAAATTGATTACGCTTTATCAGAAACGCTAGTGCTGCCGTTTATTCTAGCTGTACTAATGGTAATTCGATAGTGGACAATCATTAATTTAATATTAGATATTCCATGTATATGTATATAATGCTAAATATGCGCATACAATTAATTCATGCATACATTATACACAAAAGTTACAAATAATTTGTCTTTATATAAGTTTCCTATGATTTGCATCAAAATTTAGGGCAATTGAATTTTTAAGTTTTGTGTTTTCGTTAACTACATGCTGCATATAAAAGTCTATTAAAGTCTATATCCATTTCGAAAATTTGATAGTTTATATTAAGGACAATTTGCAGCACTTTGTTATATCGGTTCATCCTCTATCTATAACTCTCATAACACTCTCATAATACTCTCAATAAAAACGTTTAATTTAAAGAATTCATATACTTATTCCGAAAGTCTAGTACACATTTTCTACGTGTGGTAAAATATGCTTACGTGAAAGCGTACACTATTATATTTTTACAGCCCGCAATTGAAATAACACCACATATTTAACAGTGACGATTATTTTCGCGTACAGAAATAAATATATCACACGAGCCACGTTTACATTATTGAAATATTCTCCAATTACGTACGATATAAATCGAGTGGCATTACATTTCTATCAGCCCTGATTCAAACGCCATCATCGATTCGGGACCATTAATTATCCGCACGATGCAATTAATTCCTCGAACCGCGATGACTCCATCCCGTTAACTCCAGTATGCAAAATCTATTTTTTTCTATATAGAATGCATACCAGCGATGACTAAATGGAATTAAGTGATCATAACACAAGTTAAAACTATATATCTGAACAAGGCAATACCGATTGGTGTAATCATTATATTCTATCAATTAATTAATCATTAATATCAATAGTGATTATTATATATATTTTCTCATTTTAACGCGATATAATATAATTAATACGATATAATACGATTTAATATGACAAAAATCGCACATATTTTATACGACTATTAGTGGTGGTGGGACGCGCGCTTTTTTTCACTGTTATTTATTAAGATTTAAAGACAATTTAAGATTTAAAATTTTTTCTAATTTTAATTTTTTAAAGCTTTTTCAATAACCTGAACTGTCAAAACTGTCACAATACACTCCGCGCTGATAGCTGCTCTTGCAATACAAAAAAATGACCCAAATGAAACAACCGATCAGCATCGCAGAAAAGAGGCAACGATATTTCGAGACATTTCGAGTATCGATTTAATATGCCTTTTTCAAGAGTGGATGAATTTCAAGATATAAATATGTTTCGCGACATTTACGGATTCGCATGAAGAGATAATGAAAAACAGATGGTAGCAAACGGTTTTATAAATATACACTCTTGTAAATATCAGTGAATCTCCGATAATCCGTACTCGCGTGTTTATTGGTATTTATTAGAGTCTTTTTTATCAAACGACTTTCCGCGCGCTAATTGCGCGCAATGGAAGGTGATAATCGCTGAGGAGCAGCCTTTGTCGCAGCGGCCAAATCGCGTTTATGCGTTTTCCACAAACCCGCCGTACGTACGGTATTATCCGGTTTGCGGCTGTGTGCAAGCCGGCGCGCTGAAAAGCGAAAACGCTCGGAAAGTGAAAACCGACGGGGGAGAGAGACTCAGCCGGCGACCCAATGAGTCAGACGAGACGGCCGAACGTGCCTACTTTTGAATATTTATACGCGCGCCGCCCACTCGCGAATATTAATTTACTGGCGTTGCAAAGTACGAGCCGTGTCTGTCTGTCCGCCGCTCGCGTTGGCGTGCACCGTGGCTTCGCGCGGGCACGCACACGCGAAACGCGCCCAGCGACTCCCTGCGCTCCGTGTCGCGGACGCGTGTTAAGCGACAGTAAAAGTCACCGGATGTCATTGTCAGCCTAATTAGTGCGTTTATATAGATTGTGCCGTGCAATTTTGCGCAACATGCAACTAATCCGCCGGATCTTGAATTGGATATCGAATTATTATTCCGGTGCTCGTTGCTCCAATTGGGACGTTATCCATTTCAGTTTGCATAATTTAAGATCAGCGCGAAAGTCAAAGGGCGTTACGCAGTTTACGAACAGTCAGGTGATCACCGAGTTGTCGTCTTTCATTGTTCGAACCACGAAGCTATCTCTCCTTTCGCAAAATTTTCACACAGAAACCTACGTTCACGTTTTCGTACTTGTTATTTAATTTGGTAATAACTTCCTTTGACTTTCAATTTTTATGCTTTTTATCTCGCAAAATTTCAAAGAAGCAGAACGCTATCTTTGTGTACTGTGCACCTCATCTAAAATCCCATCCAAATTTTCACGACTTTAGTTATGCTACACGATCCCTGAAAGTAATCATAGATTTTATGCAAGCATTTGCTTCGCGGAACACCTGGGAGTGACTTAGCGCATGCAATTCCAGCAAACTAGCTGCGCGAGATTACGAGAGAGAATGAAAGCTCGCGAGATTCGCAGTAGTATTCATCGTTCGCCATTATCCGTTTATATTGTTTCCAGATTCCACGTCGATCAAACGTTCTCCAGCCGAACAATTACACGTCTCTGCCTTCCCGAGCGCAACATTTTCGAAAGGTCAGTCGTTACATTAAAATAGGTCATTCAAGTTTCTGTCTCTCTTCATCACCCTTCTTCGTATCGCGCCGTTTCTCTCTCTCTCTCTCTCCCTCTCTCTGTCTTTCCGCGTCTACCCCTTTCTCCTCGGGAGCGAAGGCGCGATTCGAAGATAGTCGGCCCGACTCACGTCATAATAAAATTAAATTCATATCTCTCGGATCAGCAGAACGCGATAGCTACCGCGACATGACCTCCCGCTTATTGTAAGCAAACACGTATGTCCTCCCTCCCTCTGTCCCTGTCCGTTCCCTCCCGTCACGAATAGTTTTGATTCATGAGACGGCCGGCAAGCCGGGCGTGCGTGTCGCGCGCGCGTATATGCGTATACACCCTCCTACGTGCCACTGCATCTCGAGGTGTGCGTTCCTCCCCCCCCCCCCCCTGCACCCTGTACCCGGGAGACCGCGAAATCCGACACTGCATACCAGTAACCCGACTTCCAAGCCCTTCTCTCCCGCAACCCGCTCCTCGCCTCTTTCCGCGCGAGCTCGCGCCCTCGCCACGTTTGAACACGTGTCAACATGTCGGTTGACATAGATTTTTCGCTGAGATAGAGAACCCGAAGAATAAGACGAGCGAGGTCCTATCGACTCCGCTCCGTCGTCGTAGAGAGAAAGAGAATGAGGGGGGCGGGGGGAGGGGGCAGGGCACGGAGCGGTGAACGCGCTGGAAGCAATGAGGACGGAGGCATGGGAGGCAAAAGAGACGGCATCTCTCTTCCGAAACCAGTTTGTACTTCTGGCGGACGAGGGGGCTCGTCCCCTGTTCTCCAGAGAGCGAGGTGCTCCGGGCGCATTTAACACCGGGAGGCATAGCATCGCTGCATTGTCGGATTCGATCGCAGGAGCATCGTTGCGTCACGTTCCCGCTTAATTAATGCCGCTTTCCGGAGAGCGAACCGGACGTAATAAAATGGAAGAATAAGACGTGAGGGGCCAATCTAGGAATCTAATTACCCGCGATCCATATATTGAATCGCGATGGAAACCTTCAAATATATTTCAACTTGTAAACTATTAGAAAATAGAAAAAGTTTTATGAATTAAAGTGACAATTTTTTATTTATTTGAAATATGAGACTTATTATTATCAATTTTAACATTATTGATCGAAATAATTATGAGGTATGTGACTTATTTATGAATTATGAGGGTTACTGACTTAAAATATTTTTAAATTTAAATTTTTTATGTTTTTAATATTTTTTAATGACGAATAGTGACTATAAAATTAAAAGTGACAAGTATTTACATAATACACATCATAAATACAATAAATATAAATACTGACTGTCAACTCTATTGATTTAAGCTGTAAACTTTGTTACAAAGATTAAAAAAATATTATAAATTATAATTACACATTATGATGGATTTATATTATCATGATCATGAAAAAATTGTAACTATTATCAATTAGCGTAATAAGATAATAATTTTTGTAAAACGTAACATTCAAAGCAAATAATACTCACAAGTTAGTGGTTAGATTATAGATCAGTTTTATTAGACAGGCCCTCCTAAGCATTGTAAGTTCAATTCGCTAATGTCCATTTCTACCAATGCAGATTAATTTTAATTTTGGTTTAATTTATTATCTTTTTTTAGTCCTAAGATGAAAAGTAAGTTAAACCGAGGTTAAAGTTAATTTGCATTGGTAGAAATGGACATAAGAGAATTCTCGCCGCCGATAATTGACACTTGCAACATCTTGCCGGTTGACAAATGTAGACATCGATAAGTCACACTGTTCGATAACTTTCCATTTCCAATGTTCTTAGCGTTCTTAGTAGGCATGAATCATCCTCAGCCGCGAAAGACCGAGGTGTACTATCCGCAAATGTACATAGGTAATGCGCGCTACGGGGCGAAAATTGCGATATATCCATTATAATTTCGCACCAAAGGTGTGGGTGCATACGAGAAGGTGCGTATTGCTTCCGTATGTAGGAACCATTTGTTCTGGAAAATGGCGCAATTTTGTCTTCCTGGCGCAATGTTGGAACAAATGCAATACCTTCGCGGCCGTAATTTAAGCGGCGGGCCTTTCACGTGCCGCGTTGTATTTATTCGGGAATATATAAGGGGGTTTCTCTTCTCTTCCCCTCCTCTGCGAAAGGATTCTACGTTCTGCAATTTCAGTTAGATACGTGTTTAACGTGGCGGTAGTTTCGTCGATGCACTTAGCATGCGCTCGGCGATGTCTTTCCAAATTGATTTAATGCGGTTGTTGCATAACGGAGTCTGTAAATCTTGTAAGCTACGATAACTGAAATTAACGATCTCAAAATTGCATTCTGAGAAAATTGCCCGGCGACTTTTCGCGGACTTACAATAGAGAAAAAAAAACGTTTAATGAAAGTAATGGGCGAAAGGGGAAGGCAGAATTCGAGCAACACAAGATCCCCTACAGTATGACCGTATATATACATATATATATATATGTATATATATGTATATATATATATATATATGTGTATATAATGTAAGATTGAAGAAGACCTAAATGATCGATCCGTATAGCGCATCGGAGTTATGACCTAACGAGGTCCTTGCAACGCCTCGGGCGGTTACATAGTTCGTCCCGGAATAGATCCGCCTCCGAGTCGCAAACAGGTACAGAGTACATAAACTAACATACGTAATTGGCAATTACTCTGCTATTATTTCACGCGATTCTTGCGCACCCCAACTGTCTCCGCAGATTTCAAGACGCTCTCTGATCAGATTTCTTAAATGGCAGATGTGATTATATCACGACAAATAGAAATTTGATATTTTATTTAAAGAGATATTTTTTTAAACAACTTTGTTCTTTGGCAAAATATTTCTTACAAGGATCGTAACGATATAGAATTTTTCGGATTAATGGTTTCTGTTAAAGAAACTGTCTATAGCGCTTTACCGTGAATCTTTAAAAAGCTAGATTGAAATTTTCAAAATTTTCGACACATCAGACAAATGTTTAACATCATGTGAATATCGAAAATAGATAGTATCTGATTTTCGCATTCCAGTACTCCTATTGCGCTTCTTATTCTAGTAGTAGTGTATCCCGCTCGCAGGACCAAAAGGACTCACCTTCGCGCGTTGCACCGTCGGGACTCGGCACGGCTGGCGAGGTCCAAAGGGAGGGGAAAAAATCAACGAGCAGGAAGAAATCAAGATCCCTCGCGCGCCGCGGGCTTTCTGTTTCCCTCGGAGGGGTGAGTGCGTGCGTGCGTTCGTGCGTGCTTGCCTGCGTGCGTGTTCGGGGTCTCTCTCGCGTGCGGCGTGAGAACTCTTTTTCGGGCCCTCACGAAACGATAAAAAATAGACGAAGAGGAGGACGAAGTAGCACCCGGGAGCCCCCCCCTTCTCTCTCTGTTCCTCTGTTCTCCCTTTCTGTCTAATTCTCTTCCTTTCTTTTTCTTTCTTACTTTCTATTTTCTTCTCTCTCTCTCTCTCTCTCTCTGTTTTTTCTCTTCCCCCTTGATCGCTTCTCTTATTATGCGAAACGGCACACGAATCTCAATGGCTTTGCGTGATTATTAATTAAGACGTTCCTTGTCGAACGATTCGTCAATGAAGATGTCCCGACGCTCGCGACCGCTCGCTATCCCGCAGCTGTCCTTAGATCGCGTTAATTATGTCTGCAAGTAAACGGCGCGCCGCACCATTCCTAATTCGCGTGTTTCAGTCATATGCGAATGTGTCGCACGGAGAATGTGCGAAACGGCAGGCAGACGGTCGTCAAAGGACCCGTAATGTCTTGTGATTGCGCTTAGCATACACAAAGTTAATTAGTCTGATTAATCAGAGAACTTGACGCTGACTGTCGCCGCGTCCTTTACCGTCCTTTGAGAAGAATGAGAAATCAACGATGACAGGACAGTGGCGTGTAATTTAGTGTAATTAGTATTAAAGAGCGTTTATGACTGCAGCATCGTGCGACGATTCATTAGTTAGCCGGGACTCGGAACTTAATCATCCGTTCGTCCTGGGGTCCCTTGCCGGGGGTCGATCGAGACCCACGACGATTTATGATTGTCGAAATCGAAAGTGGGATGCATCTGTCGCTAATTGTTCCTATCATTCAGCTATCAGTTGTCGGTCATCGATCATGATTACTGCGCTCTATCCGATATTTCTTCTCTCAACACTCGGATTCTCGCTCGGCGATTGAAACATACGCAGCTTCGCCAATACTTGATTCGAGCAGCATTAATTGCTGTTAACGTTTATTAATTAGCTTGCAGCGTTGCACGATTCCTAGTCACTTGTCAAACGTCCCTTTGATACAGCACTTTGATCGCGTGTCCGTAGCATGCATTCTTCCTCCTGCCGTTCCACAGAAGCGTGACTCTTGATAAGTGTTAATTATCCAGATATTAATTAGTCATAATCGCAATTATCATTCCATCGTGCGATTCATTTTAATTGTTTCTCCGCTGTAATGTCTCTATCTCGGAACAAAAGAATGAGAATCGCACTCGCGCGATCCATTAATTACCAAAGTGTAATATACCGTTACTTATCTGCCTGTTATTAAATGTCGCAATCACTCGCATCTATCAAAACGGCACATGAACGCCGCGTTCGATCGTCCATCTGATATGCCACCCGGTGTTTACGATCACCTTCGATAGAAAGATCCCCCTTCCCGCCAGGAAACCAGGTTCATGCAACATTCATGGTACTGTCGACAAATGAAAATCCTTAATGCATCGATCCAGTTTACGATCGCTGCTTCATCTAGCAGCAAATCCAAAACTTTCGCAATCTAGAGACTCCCTCTCTGGGAAAGGAACATGACTTAAACCGCGATCGAGTCGCGCGTATTTCCTGCTTTTCCTTTACAATCAGCTAATCGCGCATTCCTAAACTCAAAACGTTTTATCCCGAGGCGCGCTTGTATTCGCCGCGCATTAAACACCACCGCGCGCGCGAACGGCGCGTTCTTGAAATATTCATTCGTGAAGTAACGATCGACCCTTGCGTTTCTTCCGCTTTAAAAATTCATTCACAAGGTGAGTAATTGACGCGGACGCCTGTTAGTTTTCTCAAGGTCGCCGTCGATTAATAGCGGTTAAAAGCCACGGAGATCCGTCCTTTGATATTATCGTCTTTGTCTCTAGATATCCCTTATGAATCGGAAAGTGAGTTTGGATATGCATTGAAGATAAATTTTATTTTGCAGCTTAGGATCTTTTTCTCTTTATAAATAGAGCCACAAATTTGAAACAGTTCTCGTTTGTCCACTCGAGTGATCCTTTGTAAATCAGAAGCGCGAACTTGTAGTTCTGCGATCGAACAATTGAAAAAGAAATGTAACACGGAATCAGCGTGCTCATAAGTTGAATTATACTTTGTATCCTATTTCAAGATGGCCTTATTGAATCAAGTTACAAAGTTTGAACGATGGTATATACAGTAATGGTCGAAGTAAAACAAATTTCCTTAGTTTCTCTTAGATCACTGTTTATGTACTGGAAGTTTCGTATCGTCCTCGGTCAATAACAAGCAACGTACTCGTACGTTAAGTTAAACTTCACCTTACATCGCCGAATTACTCTCGACGAATTGGGACACGAAGTTTGAACGATCTCTCTCGGGAGAGAAGTAGCAATCGGATTAAAATTAATTCCCCGCACTAGCCTCGGGTCACTGAATCACTTTTTATTGACCAGAAGCTTTAAATCGTCTTGCGGAAGGACTTAGAGAACGGCTGTGTCTGCGACGGGCAAGAACTATCAGTCAGTTATTAAGTTAAAGTTATCACGGTTCTACCTCATTGAATTCTTATATGAACTTCTTAAAGCACTTGTCATCCTTGGATCCGTTATTTGCGTTGTTCCTCGATAAACAAGAACGACGTAAACCACTCATCCGCGTTGGATCAAGTCATACTTTATTCCTCATCTCGTCCTCCTTAATCGTTCTTATCGCGATAATCCCTTCACCGATTCCTTTCGCCGGCCTCGGACGGTCACTGATTTACGGATCCGGATCTGGACACGAGGGTGGAAACGGTTGACAAGGTTGCCGACGAACCGGGCGCGCACAAGTCGGATTAATTACACTGACGGATTAATCAGTAGCCGGAACTCACTCGACCGAGCGGGTCGCAGCGCTGGATGCTGCACTGTCGCGGTCACTCGTGGCGACCGCACCGCGGACGCATCTCGGGGGCATTCGCACGCGGGCGCTTCCGGTTAGCCGGAAGCGGCACACGCCGGAGAGAGCGCACCCTCACGCGTTCTCCTTCTCTCTCTTTCCCTCTCTCTCTCCTCCTCTTGCGCTCGAGAGAGAGAGAGCGAGAGAGCGCGCGGCTCGGGCACTCCGATCGCACTCACCCGCTGGATCACCGGTAGCGCGCGCTACCGAACAGCACTGATTCGACGAACACACACACAACCGATGGCACACACAACACGCGCGACACACACACGTACACCGGACACGCTCGACAACTATCCGCTGTCCTCCTCGTGCGCCCGTCCTCCGACACGTCCGTTTCTCAGACTCGCCGAAGGGATCGAACACGCGCCGATCCTTCCTCGCGGAGAGTCACGTGACTAATAGTAAGACCGTCTCAATGATGTCACGATGATGACAGCGAACGAATCGGCACGACGAGCAATCGTCCCAGATCAATCCAGGGGCATCTGTCAACCGTCGAGGGCCCGCGAGTGAATTCGTCGGATCACGATCTTCTCCCGCCACGGTGTCCCGCGATCGCGCTCGCGGGGTGACGTGACGCGCGGCGTACGCGGCCAACCACTCGACGGAAACGGAATCGGCTTTTGCGCGTCCGGGCCGCTCGCGCGTGGACCACCGTGATCCGGCCTCGGAACACACGCTCGTTGGACTGTCGTTCGGAGCAGCTCGGGCCGCGGTTTAGTATCAACGTTCGTTCTTGGCTTGCGTCGCGCCCCTCCCGGGACGCCGGCCGACGCCAATCGAGTGCGCGTATACCTACTACGTGCACGTACCTGCGAACCTGCAGGAGGTGAATCCACCTCTGCCTTTCCGCCCAGCCTGAATCTCGACTGCGCGACCTGCGCGCGCGCGCGCGCGCATCGCCTCTATGCGACTTGCATGTGTACGTGCCTGCGACGAATGTGTGACTACACGTGCACGTGCGTTCGTGGGTGTGGATCTGTGGATGTATGGGACCTGCGCCCGCGATTCTTAATCCTTTCCCGCCGAATGTAGACGTCAAGTAGAGGAAAAGCCGTTCGACAGCGATGACGGATTGTTTTCATCGGTGCGTTTTGCCTACAAGTCACTAAACGGCGTTCCATATGATTTCTCAAAATAATTAATCGTTTGAATTTTATCGATTATTAATCGTAAAATTAATTAAATTTCATTTTAATATTTAATATCGTTTTCATTCTATTATTATTTCGCGACTTGCTTAAGTCCAATATCAATGAAATACTTTATATTACGAGTTTAAAAAATTTATGTGTGCTGTTCTTTTTTTTTTGTAATAACGTGGTGGATTAGCCGGGTTTGATCTGAACGGCAGATTTGATGGAATCGGATGCGTCGTTTCGACTTTACGCCTTCGCTAATTGGCACACACCAATCTAAATACTTTTAAACATTCATTTAATGACTGGTCCGATAGTATTCCCTGCTGCCCCTCCCCTCTCCTTACACATACATACGCTCTCTTTCTCTCCCCGTCTGACTCTCTGTGTGTATGTCTCTCTCTCTCCTACTAGCGCGTGAGCCCAACTCGACCCGAAAGACGGATCGATACGATGAAAATGGGTTAACGTTTTACGATCCCGCCTCGCGCCGCTAATTTCGTGCATATTCGGATTAGCAGATACGAGGCGAGATATCCGAGACCGGAATAACTGCGGATTTCTTCCTTTTTTCCTTTCCATTTTTTTCCCCTTTCTTTTTATTCCCTGCTCGGCGAGATGTAAAAATGCGGAATTACCATGCTCTTATCGAGAACGTTACGGACTTCGTGCTTCCTGCATGCGCTTGCTGCTTGCACGGATGTTATCGGATGTCGTACACGACATATAGATGGATATGCACCGTTTTGTACGCTTCGTTATCCCGTGAATGCACATGAATCTGCGCTCTCACGAGGTCCTTTGTATTCGTGAATACTTTTTACGAGCGCCCCGTATCTAGCATCCAAAAGTGTGTCGCGGTGTATATCTATCAAGTGTATGCAGCTTTTGCAAGTAGCTGTCATACCGAATGAACAGGAGCGCTAGCAATTGACAAGTCTGCACGTGACAAACGTGATAACTGACAGTTTTGTCGAAAATCATTTGCCAGTGACGCTAGATTCTCTGTAAAGTTTAAAAAATATGTTCGCAAAAGGCGGACATAAATAATATTAGGTTATCGATGTATTGCCGTTATCTTTCATGCTCCTGCGCCTCAACCCAAAATTATATTCCCGAATTTTTTCTTCGCGATTGATAGTAATTATAATTACCGATTGTTTGAGAATTATGGATGCATTTCCTTCTTTTTTCCTTTTAAGAGAGATTTCATTTTTCTTTTCAATCAAACACATTACTGATTTAATATAAATATTTCATGTATAAGCGGTACTATTATTCCGTCTCATTAAAAAATATTTTACTTTTAGCTTGAAATGTTTTATTTATATATGTATAAAATATGTATAAATAAGGATGTGTGAGAGTTTTACATATTATAATAATAATCTCTCATTTGCGGTGTAAGTTAAACTCTCAAAATGTAACGTTTAAAGCTATATTTAATAATTTGCTCTAAGTTATTTGTACAAAATACGCAAATGTAGAATTATGGTATTAACAATTTCAGCAGAAAAAAAAGTGATAAACAATTCAATATGTCAGACGTCGGTTACTTAACATTAATGAAACAATACTGATTTAGACACCTAACATAATAATGGCATAATTAGGTTTTGATGAAACTGAGATCTTTTGATACATACACTGAATGTATAATTGTCCGATCTCTTAAAGGCTTATATTTTTCCGTGTATTATACTTCAATTCAACACGTTCTCGGATTATTTATTTTCTGCGGGTGCGATGTATTTTACTTTCTGATCGTAGCCTTTTCTACCCCCGTACACTTGAAGGAAAACGCTGGAAGTGTCGTTGAAAGTTTCGAGTACTCAGTCTACCATTATTGTTGGTAGTCCGCTAGAGAGAAACGCGGAGGAAAGCGCCTACGCGGGCGCCTGTGTGCGTACGGATGCGCGTCTGTGCGTGCTGAACGTGTGCGAAGGGCGGATTTCATAGTCCATGTAGTTTGGCATCAATGCGAAATCTGGGGTTGGTTTCAGACGCACGATAAAGCCATTTCAAATTGAATAACAGATTTCTGGGCGCACAACAAAATGCACTTGGCGCAGAGGTTTCCGAAGCCTAGAAAGGGGATTTAAGCGATGCTATGTGTGCCTTTCTCTATCTTCACGCATGGTGCACACACATTCACACGAGTGTCTCCTCGCTTATTCGACTCCGTCCTTAAAAGTGGGATCCATTTTTCCAATTATACTTTTCGCACACTCGTGCACACGCGCACGTATTATGGTTTATCATTCAGAAATGCAAACGATTGTCTCGAAAAAATTATCATGAATGGACTTTATAGAATCATATCGTTTACTTTTTCCTACAATTTAATTCTTAATGCGATTCAAATGTTAATTATGAGGAGATAAATGTCCAGACGACGTTTTCGTAATCACTGAAAAATCTGAAACGACAATCGTTATTTCGCAATTTTATATGAAGCGAACATTATTGACGTCTCTCGGAATCTTAAATCGCTTCGATAACTTTCGTGTGAACGAAGATGACTCGCTTTTGCTTAATTGGTCATATCATCCGGCTTCGTTGCGTACACCGTTGCTACTCCGGAAACGATTCCAGGTAAATCCGATCTCGGGATTCGATTGCGAACCGCAAACGGATTCGGCATGTGTGTTCCGCTGAGTAAATCGTCAGGAATGCTTAAAATGCTTAAAAAGGCTGATAGGAAACCGCTAATTAAAAGCGTTATTTTGTCATCGGCCGACAAGTCTCCGTCGAGACAGGAAAAATATCTCTTCCTGCTTAATCCGAATTGAAGAATTCCGATTAGAATTACAAATTGCCGTTACATTTGGCACATGTTAAACGGTTAACGTAATTAAAATACAAATTAACGTTAACTCCGACACGTTTCACATTTTGTTGCTTCTTTTACATTATGCTTATCTATATAGTTGTTAAATTTCAATACTTTTGTGTTTCTTATTTTTAACGATTGATTGTGCGTTGCTTCTTATCTATTTGCTCAGTTTGCTACAGTTTAGTGTCAATAACAGTTTTCAACATTTTGTGCATTCACTTTTAATATCTCTTTTATTTCCAATCAGCTCTCTCGTATTGCATTACATTCATTGTTGCCACATCGCCGACACGTCGCGGAAATGTTGCATCGCTGCTAGATATTCACCGAGCTTTGACACTTGTCTGAAATAAAGAGGAAAGAGTTGGAGATACCGCATTACAATACATTACAATTTTAAAGCAGCGCGAGCCGGCGAATTCACTTGCCAGGCAAGCGGTATACATTCTGGCGCACAACCTGACGGCTTGCAAGCTCGCGCTCGCTTCTCGATTAAGCCGCGCGATTAGGACAGGCACCATATTACAGAAGTCCGTTTGATCGCGGCGCTTTGATCAGCGCTGTTACGAAAACAGAATTACCATTCGTTCGTCACCGCCGCCCGCCGATAACATAGTCAATTCCAGGCAGTTTCCAACTTCCGGCGTTTGCCTACGGAACTAATATTTCGAAACTTTTCACGGCAGTGACATGACGACGTCCATCTCGCTTTCTCTCACGGCCGTTCGCCTTCTCGGCCGCGGCTCTCTCGCGAGAGTTTTACAACGCGGGGGTCCCCCGCGCGTGCCCGCGCGCTCGAAACGAAATGAACTTTGAACGCAGGCGGATTCGAGCAGCTGCGTGTTATGTAGATGGTCACGTAGACGGACTGGTACAGCTTCCGGAATCCAGGGGCTTTTGTTGCGCGAGATTAGCATGCCCTCCTGATGGAGGATTTATTCATGTACAATTTAAACTAGCCGGCCAGCGCCGGCCTTTGTTCGCGTCTTGCATCGCGCGAGAGTACCGACTAGTCACTGAAGATTGAATAATGGCGTATCGTGCGCGCCAAAATAGAATCGATATATATAGAGTTGTATCTAATGCTAAAAATAACGTGGACGTGCGATACAAATGTCTTTTTATAGCCGTGATAGCGTTATAAGATAGCCGTAATCGCATCGTCGCGACGTTTGTAAAAGTACATTTTCCAAGCGTGTGACTAATTGATCGTGATTTATATACTCCGTTATCAGAAGCAGTAGACGTGACGCATCTCACGTATCCCTTTAATCAGCGCACGAAACGTTCTTAGCGTCTCGATAAGCAGAAAGCGCGGAATCAAGAAAATGGATGCTCTCGGCGACTTCCGCTTTCTTATTCGCATGGTGATGCAGTTTGCCGTAGCAACGTCGTTATCTCGCGACACTTTAACGTCGTTATCGGCAGTGGATGAATATTATCCGAAAATTCAATTCCTTTCACTCTGACAACAATCGAGTGAAGCGGAACGGAGCGCAAGCCGCCGGAGTTACTTTATGCTCGGCGCGATGTCAAAAAGGAATCCCGATAGACTGCATTAATCGTTCGGTCGTTCGTTATCGCATAAATTGCGCATTCTCGTCGCGAAATGAATTTCCCGCGTTTCCTAATCGAGCGGAAGTGATTTAATGTCATATTTAATCGCTGAATAACGCTGCGCGCGATAAAGCGATTCTTCGTTGTTACATGTTGAAATACGTTTTATGGTCGTTGAATCAGCATGAGGAAGGATGTATGTACACACATCGCAAATTTATCCTAAGATATTCTTGGTTAAAAATGGATAATATTATTTTCCACGTACAATTATAAGATTAATATAGCGAGTAGCTTGAAGATTTTAAAACGCCGAGTTATTTAATTGAGTTTTTAATTGAATTTCTTTTTGAAATAGAGAAAACATTTAACATATGTTATAATGATCTATTGTTTAATTGAAATTATTTCACCAAGGTTCTTGTTTTTTATCAATTGGATTATTATAACCAGTTATAATCAATCTTTTTTTCAATAACGATTGATGAATTATAAATATTTGACATATAAAATTAAAAGTTTCT
>VBVQ01003387.1:0-17545 GCA_011636635.1 Tetramorium simillimum | reverse complement strand
GTGTGATAAAAATAGTGTTGCACGATTATATGTATATATATATATATATATATATATATATATATCGCGTGTAATCGCGGTTTCCGTAAAACAAAGATCACGCATGAGCTACTATTTTCCAAACACATGCAACCGTATCGCATTTAATCAATATTACTAAATACTGAAATAATCCTGCCTTACAAATTTCCCTCCCCATAAAGTCTGTGAAGTTGACATTTCAAAATGCAAATTTTTTACAAAATCGCTTTTGCATTTGATTGTCCTTTTACATTTATTCATAAAATAATCGCTTGTAAACCCCTTGCAAAAAAAAATTAAAAATAAACAATTTCATCATTAGTATCCACAAATGCGTTTTTCTTAAATTATATATGGATTCCGTTTATTCATTATTTGCCTACATTTGTAATATATGTAATAATTGTTTTTATTTACATTTTGGTGTCAATTTCACAAATCTTCTTGCCTGTTACGTATAAGAATATTTGAATTTTAGCGTCTGATAATCTGATTTCATCTTATAATTATATTTACCACAATATATTAATAGCTATATAATTTTTTATAACGTAAATCTTACAGTCGTACGAATTTTGGAATCAAATAACATCGGAAATTAGCACAGATTCGAGGCAAAAAATGTGGATGAATTTTCCAGCGCATTAACGTCCGAAAAATGTGATTAACATTCCACGATGAAAAATGTCGCGCCGCATCGTGGCTATCGTGACGCGTTGCGGCATGGGGCGACGGGCGGCGGGTTTATATTACACCGCCGGGACAGCTATAAGTATTTCAATCAACGGCATGCACGCGATAATTAATCACGGCTCGCGCGGGGATGCAATTTCGCGCGGTCGACGACGAAAATAACGTTCGCGGATAATCCGCCGCCGCCGCCGACGACGACGACGACGACAACGACAACGACGACGTCAACGTGTGCTGGCAGGGCCATCTTCGAGACCGCGCGAACGATCTTCCCGATCGCGCGCGGGGAGGCCGCTTCAATTAATTCCGTCCCGTCTCCAAAGAGAGGACGACGAAGATGAAGATGAAGACGACGACGACGACGACGACCGCAAGATAATCTCGCCGGGCATATTTTGCCGAACTGGCTGCCGGTTTCTCCCCTATCGCCATTACGGCGCGGCAGTTCTCATTACCTTCAGGTCGGTAGCTGATCGGTATTTGACACTGAAGCGCGTACACACGATGTCTCATCCGCTTTTTCGATCCGCGGGCCCGGTTTAACCACCTTTCCTCCGCCCATCGCCGCGCGCACAAGATCCGCATCGCTTTATCGGTGAACGATCGGAGGAAACGATCTCCGCGATTTCAGCTCCGCTGGGCCCGCGGAGCGAGAGACGGCTGAGGCGTACCGGTCATAGCGTGGGAACTGTCTTGCTCGATCTTAATTATCTCGCGGCGATGCGATCGTTATTTAAACGAGCATCCGCGCGAGCATTCACGCCGCGTCTTCGCGCCCGATTCCGTTCAATTTATATTTAGATTGAGGCGTCGTCGTCAAAGCGAAACGGCTAATTTAATTTCGAAGCTACGAAAAAACGTCCGCGTTACGAGAACGAGACGCGATAAGTCATTAATAATTCATCCCGCGCGCTCGGGGCTATGCAGCTCGATGAAGAAGAACATCGAATTTTATGCGTTGTTGCATCTCACGAATAAATGCACAAAGGTATCGGAAAATGGCTAATTAAATGTGGGAGAGTGGGGCTTTCTTCGACTTGTAATTATTTGAAATAAGTTTTTTTAATTCTAAATTATTAATAAATTTTCAATTTACGTAAAACTAAGGTAAACATCTGAAAACTCTTTGTTACGTCAAAAAATATTCTTGATAAATTTTATTATAGATCTTGGAGCAAATTTTATTATAGTAATTTAATTTAAATGAAATTAACATTTTGCAAAAAAAAATATTTAATGACACTCAAAAGATATTCGATATGTTTAAGTTATTATCACTTTTGCACAATTAGTATTTGCATATTGATCAAATTTAATTAATTTAGTAAAGTATTTTTAGTGATAATGATTTTTTTCTCGTCTTGATGAGTCGGCTATTCTCTGTTTTAGAACTTAGTCATCCAACATTCCTTAATCGCAAAAACTTCCTTTGGTCAACGTATTTAGTCATCGACAAAAAACACGTGTGCTCGAAAAACGATTATTTTTATATCGGACTAGAAACGACGAAGGAACCATTTAGCCTTGACTCCGTCGAGTTACGAACTTCCCCGATTATTAATGTGAGCATTATTGTGCCATTACGTAACGCGTAGTTATCTCTTCGACAAGTAACAAAGAAAACAGTGCCCATCTTAACGGGCCATTGTTATTCGAATAATGGCTTATGAAATGAATAGCGTAATCCCAAAGATAGACGTACATAAGGACGAAAAACTCGTTGCGGCTGTCGTAACTCGTTGCCGATTCTCGCCAATACGCATTATGTGCCGGAAACTCGTGCACAAACGCTCGGGATTGATTTTACAATTGACAAACCGACCTTTCCACAGCAGACATCTATTCACGTGGATAAAGGATTTTTATATTATTTATTCGAAATGCGGTATAATGAGATATATTGAAATTCAAATTAAAAAAAATTAAACTGCCTGTTTTCTCCCACCTGTTAAAAATATATTTTTTTTCTTTCCAATAAGATCTATTAAGAGAAAATAAATATCTTAAGAGAGAGCTTTTCCCCATTTCCTATTCTCACGTGGAAAGATTTATCCCTCTGGGCCTGCAGGATAATTGAATTAAAAAAAGAAAAAGCATCGATCGCGCAAAGGAAGCATAGAAATCGCCGCTCGCTCTACAAGGAAATCATTTGTCAACCTCGCACCCGTACTTTCAACGAAGGCATTCGTCCATTTTTCGGGTGGCCTTTTTTATTCAGCCTCGACGCATGTGTCACTGCCACGTGGCGGACCCCGCTGACCTTGAATAGTCAGCGAGACACGCCGGTCGATGGAGATGTCCGTGGGATGTACGCGTGTATGTATAGCGGGCTCGAAATGCAAATGAGATACTTCCACGAATTCATCGATGCTAATGGTATGATAATGTATGACGCGGTTCACGAGCTATTTCGCCGAATAAAAGCCGATTGTTGCAAATACGAAAATGCAAATATTGTTGCAAATATGTCGCGTAATGTACGGTATCTCAGGTGAAATCGATCCTACCCTCTTATATAATTACTTTAAGGAAATCTCTCTCCCGCAAAGTCCCGTCCGTTATGTCATCGATCGTGTCAACGTAATACACTTTAATTTATTTGTAGGAGACGGTGTAACGTACTCCTGCATATGTATTTATTGTTCTTGCCGATAGGCATCTCGGGCGGCATGTGTTACGCGTTTAGAGCAGCGAGATAAAATCCGCTACGCGGACGAGGAGCCGCGCGGCGGGAATCAGACCGTGAAAGAACGCACGCCGATGGTGTTCGCATCTATCCATAGATACCGTCGTCGCAGGTACGACGGGACAGCAACAAGGTAGCCATCTGATATACATCGAGACACCGATGGGCTGTCTGGAGGTTAAATCGTGCGTCGTCAAGCCGGGAACGATGCAACCGGCGAGCCGGTGAGCCCCGAGACGTAGCCTGATGGTGGCGTTAGGTCAAGGGTTCGCTGAATTTTCATGAGAGTCACGCCGCGCCGCTACGGGGAATAAAAATGTCTCGCGTGTCGCGCCAAGTGCAAAATCTGCATTACACGAGGAATAACAACCGTATGCATGTGGATGTAATGGGCGAACGTCGATTTAGCGTCGCACTTACGAGAGTCGCAAATTGGAGTTTCTCAAACTCTTTTTCCGCATTACCTTGTGATAAGCGATAGCTTTTTCCTCACGGAAGTTTCCTTGTAGAATCAAAAGACGTGTCTAATTAACAAAATTGAATAATTGTTGTATTACATATTGGAATGTTTTTTTTTCTTCCGATCTTTCGAATTTCTATACAACTCTAAGAAATTCACATATTTAATAAGCAGTATATAAATACTATTATTTTTATAAAATGTAAAAAAAAGATTGATAAATAAATACTTCAAGGAAAAGATTAAATAATTATTTTATCAACGTTGAGATACGAATGGATAAAGCATGTTTGACAAATTAATAATACACGAGTCTTAATAGAACTCGGAAGTGATAAAATACTTTATGAAACGAGTAGGATTGAATTTATTGGCCTCATCTCGTAGTAGCTAGTAAAACAAGAGAAACATATTCCGCAATAGCATGAATGTTGAATACGTGACGCTGAGTCATCTGCGTTGACTTGAACGACGTGTTCTACGGACAATAAACTTATGCCGGTTGCTATGGACGTAAAATGCGGGTCCATCGTGACAGCACGAGCGTAAGAATAAATAAGAGTCGTGGGGAATACAAATATATTCTATTCCCAGTAGCGTCATGGCGCCAAGCAACGCAAAGTTATGCGAATAAAGATTGTATCCGGGAATTAAAAATTACAAATTTCATCGGAAAAGAGAATGTAAACATTATACCGCTTTGAAATAAAAGATCGGCTACAAAAGAATAATTTTTCACGACAATTAACGATTTAAAAAATAACGTTTCTATTATAATTTACGTCAATTGGCATTAATTAAAATTTGTGAGAATTTCGTGGGATTGATTGAAAAACATTTAGCGGTCAAAGCAACCGGTTTGGCCATACCGCCGCTAATTAAATTTTCACAAAGTGATGCTTCTCACAAATTGCGAGCTACCTACGAAAGCCACACGCAAGCGACACATATGTCCCAACGATTCCGCAACGTGACATTATTTTGTCCTCTACATATAACACGCCGGGGTCGTCTAGAGGTTGGCTCTGAAGTGGAGTACCGGGGCCGATAAACGCTTCCATCGACTGCTCTCTCTCTCTTTTTTCGCTGGTATAAAATGCGGGTCCGCGATGTCAAGTCAAGGATACGAAAGTGATACACGACTTCCAGCATGATGTGTCTCACCTTGAACGACTGGCGGAATTATGGTTGCGAGCCACGCGTCGGCGGGACGAACGCGTGGGAGTAGATCTCCCGATCGACGAGGAATCTCCCAAGACCCATTCTGGGAAATAATTTGTGAAAACGTTTGCCATGCAACGTCCTTCGAAGAACGTGAAGAACGTAGTGAATGGAACTAGTCACGACCGAGGCGATTTAGTGTGTTGCAACAATAATTATAAAAATACTGCTATTAAGTTTTAGAAAATGTATCAATTCTTGAGATAAAACTTATCTCTTAAGAATTGCCAGTGATGAAGATTACAATACAATAGAACTGAAACTTATATATCGTCTTAATTTTCCTTCAATGGTTTTGTTTTTAAATCAAAATAAACTCTCGATGTAGCGATCAAGTCTCTTGATAACAGGAAGATAATATTAAAGTAATCCTGATTATGAATACGGTAAATATAAAAATCTGTAAAGAAAGTTGAGATCTGTTCAGAAATACATTTCGCGTTATTTCGGAACATATCTGATTAAGGACCGGTTTTTTCAACTTCTTGAGAAGTCAATTAATACACTGAGAGAAAAATATAGTTACTTTTGGCTTCAACCATAATTTTATAATATTTCTAATAATAAATATGATTAACTTTTACTTAATTATATGCATCATTATGTTAACCGTAATTATCGTTAGAAATATTATAAAATTGTGGTTAAAAGTATATTTTTCTCTCAGTGCAGTTAAATCATATGTCTGTCTTTGTTTTATCTTCCAATTAGACAAGTTTCAGACGTATGACTTAACTATTAGCTCACCAAAAAGTTGGAAAAACCGGCCCTTAGTGACGCAGTGCATTCATAGCAAAAATATTACGTACACCTGGACGATAACTCGCATTAACCGTCCGACACCGTTTGCGGTGACGACGACCGCAACGTTTCGTCCGCGCGTCGCCGACTGAAACGGATCGTTCGTTTTTTCCGCGTAGCCATAACCGCACCGCGAAAATCATGAGTCAAAGATGAGAGCAAAAGGGTAAAGGAACCCGCGCGACCGCACGGCCCGCAACGAAAAGGGCGAACGACGCCGGAACCTCGAGACTCGTGGGTTGAATTATGACCGTGGGAGCCTATAATCGTTAATTAAAGGTCCGTGTGTCCTTGGTTGACCCTTGAGTTAAACCGCGGCACAGCTTTCCGTGCAGAAAACGCAAGCTGTTTCAAGCGGCGCGGCCAAAAAACATATATACGCGAGACGAATCATCAAAACGTTCAACTCTCGCGCAAGTTGGACTTTGTAATTCACCTGATCCCGTCCCGCTGCGACAAACAGAATTCTATGACATCGAGCGTCCGTCCGTGTTCAACGGCGAGCGAGGATGACGAACGGATCGAATACGTAATCCGCAACGCGCGCGTTTTTCTCGTTCGCGCTCGCGATCGCCGTCGTCAATCATCGCGAGTTAAAAGTGCAATTTGTATCCGACGATACGATACCGCGGATTGGATAAAACCGAACATCCTGTTTCCGAACGGGCGGCCGCGTTCTGGCCGTTCGTTGCGGCCGTACAAGCGTGCCCTCCGCCCGACCGAGATACGATCGTCCTAAGTGCCAAGAGATATACGGCCTGCGATTGGCATGCACGAAGCGTTGCCACTTACATGTACGCCGGTATCTTCTACATCGTTCTCCTCTCTTCGTCTTCCTTCCACCGTCTCCCTTTGTCGAAGGGAATCCCTCTTTCTTGTCGAATATTGCTTTGCGAGGTCACGCAAACCCAAGAACCGATTTAGAGCGATCGGGAAAGGGGCAGATAAACTTTCCTCGCTTTTTAAATGAAAATCTTGAACAATGTTCCAAATGTTGCTGGACAAAAATAAATAAATCGATCCGAATCTTTGATAATCAAAACTACTATTTTTAATATTTACGCAATTAAAAAGCTACAAGCAATTAAAAAGCTACAAGCAAAATAAATTCTTATTATTTGACGTTAAAGAGTGCAGTTTAGACGAAACAGTTTGAAGAAAAATCTAGTTGCAGATACGTATTTTCCAAATTTCGAGATGAAACACCTGTTGAAACTTGATAACCGCACAAGCCTTTGCTCCGAAAACTTTATTTTCATCGAAACTCCAGAAATATTCGATCTACGCCACTGACGTTGCACCGTGTTCGAAGCCACCGCGCGGTTACTGAACTCTCCACGAAATTAACGTTGCACCTGGCCGAATTAAATTAACGCCGCACGATAAAAGGAAGCGAGAGGACGATCAAAGAAAGTGGCGCGAGAAAAGAGAAAGGGAGTAAAAGAGGAAGAAGGGTAAAGCTGCCGACAAGACTGATGCGCGGGCGAGCTTATACATTTTCAAAAATATCGCGTAACAAGGATGCATTATTTTTATCTGATTTTACACAGCACACGAGCTTATTCGATCTCAAATGGCTGAGCTGAGATTCGTGCAACTTTAACCATTTACCCGGGCACTTCGCCGAATTTAGCGAGGTTTATAATTAAACCATTTCGTATTTGATTTTCATCGACATCTTTCAACAGAATCATTAACGACGGACTTTGACTGCCATCAATAAATTATAGGAGTAATTATAAACGTATTAGCGTTGGCTCCATTGTGTTTCCACAACAATCAAACGGAAATTACAATGAACGCTGTAGTACAGCTGTTTAAAAAATTCAAAGTATAAATGAAGAGCAAATCCGCATCTCGTAATATTCGCTTTAGATACTTTATATTTAAAGTGACCCTCACAAATTACGGGCTCGAGCTCACGAGTCTTGTTCGAAAACCCCTTCCGTCTAATCACTTATGTAAAGCTAGATTATTGCTCGCGTGTTACGGGGCACCCTTCGCTCCGATCGCCCTGCGCTACGCACGAGGCACGCACGCGGGCGATGAACTCACTGCAAAATTAACGTCGCACCTGACCGAATTAAATTAACACCGTGCGATAAAAGAAAGCGCGGAGGAAGCGAAAGAAAGGAGGCGGACGAAGGGCGCGCGGGACATTGGAGGGAAAACCGGTGGCGCCGTACCACGGTCGATTCGTCGGTCTCGTACAGCCCTTACGCAAACCAATCGGGTTTGGGGGTGGCTATATACCGACGTTAACGCCGGCATCGTTTACCCAAGGGTCTCATGGCGGCGACTCACGAAACAAGGGAGAAACGTCGCATAATGTGACTAACATAATTAAGGTATAGCGACAAGGCCTATCCGCCCACGCCCTTCCGACTTCCTTCGTCGCCGTCCCGCTACTCGAGGGTTATAAACGAGAACTTGAAAGTCACTCACCCACCGGGCATTGATTTCGTCGGAACTTGGGCGCGAGATAAGCGCTCGTGACAGTCACGCTCCCTTCGTGCGGCTACAAGTATCTCTAGCGATAATTATTAAAGCTACCGTGATCACTCGCACTGTTTCACGAACGAGCATTAGTCATGAACATTTTAATATCCCGCCGAGGTTCCGGAGTTTGTCACACGGACAGATGAATCATTGTTCAAAATAATATGTATTATTTTAAATATGAATTAGTATATAATTTTAATTTTTGTTTCAAAATATCTACTCCGTTTTAAGCGCCAAAATTCATTTGCTGTAACACCATTCTCTCTAACGTGCTTGCATTCGGATGAATCATTGCTCAAAACAATATGTATTATTTTTAATCACATTTTTATTTCAATTTATTTTGATGTCTATTTATGCCAAAAAAAAAAGATAAATTAATATAGTTTTAATTTTTGTTTCTAAATATTTATTCCCTGTTTCAAGCGCTAAATTTTTTGGCTGTAATACCATTCTTTCCAACGTGCCTGCATTCGAGAGGGGAATCTGACCTTGAACTGAATTTCTTCCGATATGCGACGGTGGATATCGGTTTAAAACTATCGCCACGGTCGAGTTTGAAAATCCGGTCGCCGGCGGAGGCTACCGGTTGGACCACTTCGGGCCGCATCGATTCACGATCCGATATCCCGCCGTGGAGAAAAAGCCTCGCAAAAGTGATTCCGGGCACGCGTATGTTCACGTCGCCAATTAATTCCTGCCGGCCGCTGGCCCACGGGCACGACTAGTGCGATTTTTATTTGGCTCGTGTTTTAGCCGGCTGATGCGTGTTTCGCTGAGCAGGTGCGCGATTTCCGCACCAACTATAACGAATCGCAAGATGCACGAAGTTGGAACAACTATATTTTGACATTGTGGCGGAGAAAATTAAGACATTTGCAATTCTTTGAAGAAACGCAACCAACTGAGACTTAAATATGTTTCATAATTCTATGGAATTAATATTAATGAATCCACTTTCTCTTAAAATATACAGATATTTGGAGTTGGAATTTCGAAATTTAGAGACAATTTGATCCACGAGAAATAAATGTTCAGATTCACCGTTCGGTTGAGGCTCGGTATTTTTTTAAATCTTTGAATCTCCGTAATTGTTTAATTTTTAAATACGCGCGTTGCGTATCGATAACTAAATTATATTTAGCTATTCTTTCTTTTTGTGAAATCGTGTCGATTAATTTCTTATGTATTTTTCTCGATAAGAGACATTTCTCCGTCAGATGGGACTCTAATTTACGACCCGTGCGCGGCTAGATGAGAACGACGTAACAGGTTCCTATCGTTTTATCGTAGTATTTACGTTCTATTATTCTCGATGTTAGCTCGTATATCGTCGGTCCGTTAAATTCCAAGACCGGAGAGACCGCGAGAGGCGAGAGAGGAAAGCGCGGCGGTGAGACGTATACCAGGGACATCGTGGTAGAGGTACCCTCACGACCAAGTAATGGGCCATTTATTTTCACTCGTTGACCCTCACCGAGACTAATGTGTCTCAGCAAGCTTTTTCGCATCCCTCGGCGGTGCGCCTTCACGTTCCGCCACTCAAGTGGTTTTTACAAGACGTTCCATACCGAACCGGCTGTCCTCCGGACTGTAAAGCACCGAAACAAAAGCGCACGAGAGTTTGTAGCCCAAAATAAAATAGGGGCTTTATCATCGCCGCGGTAAAAGCCAATTAAACCCGGGATAGACGGGCAACGAGAGATAAAGGCGCCAGCGTCACAGTTGAAATCTATTCCGTACATTAATTTGCGGCAGCGACGCAACGTGAGCGTTGACGATTCTTTCTCTTCGTATAATGGATCCTTTTCGCTGCGTGAATGTATTTATAAACGTAAAACAAATTTCACGCAATATCTTCCAAGCCCTTCCTTTTCGGTGTTCAAATATATCCGACCGTTGAAAAAAAGTGTCGGTCGAGTTTGCGAACACTGTGTTCTGAATCACCACGCCAGACATCGCGAGACATCGTCAAGAATTCTATCAGGTTTCCCTTACGGCAAACGTTTATACGAAGGCTCCAACACGATTTGCAGAAACCTTTACCATCGCGGACAGACGACGAGCGGAGCTTGAACCTTAGCTTAGGGGATGATGGCAGAGACTGGGGGGGAAACTTCGAGGGAATTGAACGCTAGAAAGACTCTCCTACGATGTCTCAGAGACAGTGGCTTTCAATCTCCTTTCGTCGGGTTTATATTTCTCAAACATATCTCCTATATCGAACACATGTTATCTGCCACCTGAGATAACAAGATTTTCAAGGAACCTCAGACATCAAAGAGCGTCAGTTTAAACTGTCCTAAATAAACTTTAAATCCACAAGTTGGGAAATTAGAAAATGGTACGTTTAAATTTCCCACGTCGTGCTTAAATGCCATTAAATCGATATTCAGAATCTAATAATTATTTTTTACAACGTATAAAAAAATATTTCTTTTAAAATTCGCTATATTTATGCATCGCTCTTCTTCTTAATTCATATGAAATAAATAAATAAAATCGATCGAATAGAAAAATATATTACAAGAGTGTTTATCCCCTTTCTATTTGTAGCGGACAACATGCATACGTATTATTTTCAAAAAATTCCGGATGAGTACCACTGCATCCCAAGGATGGACAAGAGGGTGAAATCGGCGAGTCGAGAGAAAGAAGAAAGAGAGCAGGTGACGGGCGTACCGACGCGAGATGAGGCGAAACGAGGCGAGTGGGGTCGGCCACGGTGATTTCCCGCTTAGAAAAGCCGCGCGTATGGTTCGCCGTTCGGCTGGAAGCTGGCCAAATGCACTTATCCGTCTATCAGGAGCCCTTCAGTAAGTGCCCTCCCCTCCCCGCCCTCCAGTACCGACACCATCGTCATCCGGAACAGGCTAGATAATCCTCGTATTTACTGCCGCAGATAACGGTCGGCATATCTCTACGGCTTCCCCACGACGTACCGGCCGGTTCGTTCCCCGCGAGCGCGATCTCTTCTCTCCTCGCACGTAAACACAAAAACAGGAAAGCTTTTATAAAAGCTTTCGCGACCGTCGGCTGCCATCCGGAAGACTCGCCTTTCGGTGGTGCCTGTCCCTTACCTCGCTCCCTCGGCGCAGAATCGTCGACAAAAGACTCGCGCAAACACGAGGGACGCTCGTTGGTCCGCGAAGGGAGTCGGGATAAAAGCGCTCCTTAAAAAGAAACGCGGGGAATGCGTATTAAGTATTTTTCCTACCTTGCTTAAAGTAAAAACCAACGAGGGAGAGAAAGACTCGCGTACAGGGAAGACCCGAGCATTCGACAGATAAGAGGAATCACGCACGTCCCGATTGTAATCGTGTCGAAAAAGAGTGATATTATGTGACTCGGGATTAAGTTATAACGCCAGAAATAACACGAACAGAAAAAATAACCATAAAACTCAATAATTATAAATTTTTTAACTGAATTATTCTTTTAAAAAATTATCATTTTTTTCACGGCGGATTTGTGAATAATAAAATGTAATAATAAAATATAATATTCCAAATTATTAATTTGTTTCTGTCTTGCGAAAAATAATTTTAAATTAATTATTTTAAACCAAAATTTTTATGTCGGCGGAAATGAAGAAGTATGGAATTTTTTAATGAATATATATACTAAGCTAAAATGAAATATTTGTATGTTTATCTCACATGATTTATCGAAGATATTTTCAAGACTTGTCGAAAGAGAACACTGAATAATGTCCGGTCGGATAAGAAAATCGAGATAAAAGCTACCCGTTAAAAGTAACGGAGAAGACGATCCCACGGCACGCCGTTAACTAGTATAGGGTGTTATGTTTCGACTGACGTTTATTTGGCCGATTTAGGTGTTTACCAAACGAGCGGTGTCGCTTGCAGCAAGAGAAAATAAATATTTTCGGTGCTCCGACGATGATTTGTTTTCCAGCGCGAGAGGCTACGGCGTGCCAACACCCTCCGGAAAACTGTCTCTCCGCGCGAGACGGCACTGCGACGATCGCCAATGATTCTCTCCGAGCGGGTAAACATGCATTATAACTATGGTGACCATCCGTTCTACATTACAGAAAACAGTCCTTTATTTTAAAACTGTGTCCTTTAGATTTATTTTTTTTAACTCACTTTTATTTCTGAAAAGTCCTATAAAATGTCCTATATCTTTATCACCTTATATTTTGTGTAATGTTTAAATAAAGATGTTATTTTTTTAATATATAATTGTTTTAGTTTACAAAATTTTACTTTTTTTATATAAATATAAATTCAGGGAAAAAATATTAATGGTAATAATAAATTTACATTGATCTTGTTTGCCGAAGAAGGGTAGGTATCCTTTATTTTTCTCAAAGAAATATGGTCACCGTAATTATAACAGATAATGACAACTAATATATAGGCCCACATCAATCAATGGAGAAACACAGTTCAACAAAATTGAAACTACTTTAATTTTCTTGCTTCACCGCAAATGTACGTTTAAGTATATCAATAATATATTTTATAAGAATATTTAAAACACTTTCCGAACGTAAATATTGATTAAGGAAACGAGAGATTAAATCGTCCTTTTTTACCATCACCATTCGTAATTCTACGCACGAGGAACTTCGCGAGATCGTCGCGAATAATGACACCGGCGAACGGGAGTTTCATCTCGCTATATACACGCTTTATTTTAATTCTCGCCAACTCCAATTTAAGCGGAATCGCCCTTTTTTTTTACAGTCGATCTGTTTAACTACGGGCGCGGCAATGGAGCACGAGTCTGGGAAGAGACACCGTTACGGATATTACCGTAAGAGTCGGGATCCGAGAGTAAAAAGCTCGCTCTTTCGCGCGAAGAGAAGAGGGCAAGAACGGCAAATGAAACGCGACGCTTATAATCTTCCTATCTTGCTTCTTAGCCTCCACCCACCCGGGTCATTCACCTCCAAACGTCTTCTACTGTGTCCCACCTGCTTACTTTCCGCCGACGGTAATTCAGCTTGACGCTCGCGAAAAAGCTCAGCCTCGAAGAGAAGCGCACACGAAGGATTAAATGATTCTCGTTCAAAGCGAGCTGGCGAATCCGAATGATCGTAAATTTTATTTCTCCGATAGACGGTTCCTAGCTTAACGTTAGTCGTCTGATCTTCGTGGATAATCTCGCGTACACAATCAAGAGGTTCGACACGTTGGAAGACGCATCGCGACAGGTCTGTAAAAAGTTGACACCTCGAAATGCAAAGTTTTACAAGATTGAAATGCATTTGATAGTCCACATCTGTCTATAAGTAATTATTTTTTATTCATCTTGCAAAAAATAAAAAAGAAATAAAAGTTGAACAACTTTCAACTTGAGGACCATTAAGGATTCTAATCTTTTTAAATATTTGTAAATTTTTTGCAAGATAAAAAACAATTATTTATGGACGAATGTGAACAAATGACGGACAATCGGAATCCACATATAATTCAAAAACAAATGCACCTACATTGAAAGCAAATTTTGGTTAAAAACGGACGAATCAGAAAATATTGTAGGATTGATCAAATATTCTAATTATTATAACAGAAATTCTGGTTATTATAATAGAACTCAATATTTTATAACTTATAATAACTAGAATTCCTATTATAATAACCTGAATATTTGATCAATCCTACAAGATTTTCTGATTCGTCCGTTTTTAATCAGATTTTTTTCAGTGTAAGGATATTGATAATAAAATTTATTTTAAATTTTTTTGCAAAATGGATAAAAACCGATTATTTATAAATTTATTATGAATAATCAAATGCTATATCAACTTTGTAAGAATTCGCATTTCGAGATGCCAATGTCGTACATCTTATCAGTGTTTTTAATTATCTGTCCGATCGTGGAAGTTAATTCTGTCTCAAACAAACGAGTGATTCCAGAGCGTAGCTGTATCCATGAACAAAAGTAGAATTACGCGAAGTTGAAGCTCCGTTTAGGTTGAAGCGTGAGAAAGTACGATTATATCAGAAACGTCACGCAGTAAACGCGCGATACAAGAATGCGCAAAGATACGCATGCTAATACGGGCGGATAAAGTACGACGTAGAAATAATATAGCTTGATAGGGAGATGACGTGTGCGAGAATTTTCAACGGACAAAGCATATGCGCGGCGACTTCATTCATTATTAATATCGAAGTCACTGTACATGTGAAGATACATACGTGATCGAAGTACGAATAATGCGCGATCGCAAAACAGCCGGTGATGGCGTATCGTTGAGAAAAAATTGCAGCGAACGTACCTGTAACAAAAGAAAAATCAAGGATTAAACGATCTGTCCGTAACGCATGCGATGCGTTTTTTTTTTACGTCTTTTTTTCTTGAATCAGTAATCGCAATGGCTGCAAAGCGCATTGTGATCATTTGCGTATATAAATAAAAATCCGAGGTAAAACAGTCGCGCGTTTTTTTCTAGAAACATCATAATAACAGTTGTAATAGCAATGTAAATAATTCTAAAATAGATATCGAGAGATTTTTCCTCCTATTTTTTCCTCGTTTCTCTTCCGGCTTCTTGCTTCAACGTTTTTCTCAATCTTCTTACATCCAGATTATTATACAACTTTAATCGTGTACTATGAGATCGTACACGATATGGATTATAGGATTAAATGCAAATATAGTAATTTGCGATTCAAGTTCCGCGATACGGCGTATAATAGCGGCAGGTGACGCCGGATTCTAAGCAGCTTCCCATTAATCTCTCGCACATCTCCAATCTCTGCTATCAGATGAAAGATCTCGATCAGCGCAGTCGGAAGGTATATCGACACCTTCCCGCGTGTCGACAAGTGTGTCTCGTGTCGGAAACGAAGGGAAGATGAGAGGAAGCTTCCCTCGAACGGGGCGAAGGAGCGTATACGTCTCCCAGTCTCGACGGTACTCCGACGACGTACCCCTTCGTTCCTCCATCTAAGTTTCAGCGAGTTTGCCCTACCACGGCAAAGTGGAAAATCTCTTTTGTAAGCCCGCGCGCGCGTTTCCGCTTCTCTTGCTCGCTTATTTTAATATTTGAGTAGGCGAGCGAGCTTCCGCGGAAAAAGCGTTGAAAGCATCGCTAAAAGGGACTTTGAACGCGCGCGCGGCGCTTCCAACCCGGGGCTGCCGGGGGAGTTCCGCGCGTGTCCGTATACGTGCGCGCCGAGGGTGTCTGGCTACACCGTGTGCGGCACGAACGCCCGTGACATTGCCGCGCGTAATTCCGAATTCATGGAAATGAGGCCGTGGATCACGGCGGGAAGCTAGAGCCACCTTTTTCCCCACCCGCCTCCCGCCCACGGATCGAGTTTTATCTACGTCGGCATTTCCGAGCGAGCGTGTCGAAAGGACGTGCGTTTGTCGCGCATGGCGGAGAATCGATTCTAACGCGGCAGGTAAAATGTCACGGCTTTTCGGCGATATTGGTTTTCCGATCGTGCGCGGCGTTTCCATCGGACTGTAAAAAGTGACTGAGCGTGTAATGAGCCCAGCCGAGCGTATTGCCCCGATAAATGTATCCCCTAAAATTCCGAACGCGGGAGAATAGCGGCCACGCCACGTTCGGTCTATTACGTAGAAATGAAGGTACGCGAGAATGTGAGGAGCGTTTCACTGAATCGCCAGAAAAAAGAAGAGCAGTTTTCTTGCTTGAGAGAAAAGTATTCTTACTTAGAAACGCATTTCTTAAAAGATTATCCGATATTGAGAAATACAGAGAGAACGAGAGGAAAAAGACGATAAATTTAATGATAAATACTAGACACAACACGCAAAAAATGATTAGCCACGGAAGCTGAAATATAGCTGTGGGAGTTAAGATGTTTCGTTAAATAAAATAGGGACAGTTAATATTGTCACTACCAAAGCTCATTTTTAAGCTGTTAAAATTTTGATGCTATAAAAAAAATATTTGCTGCAAGAATCAAATAACGTTTAGATAACTCCATTATGCTAATTTCTCTTCGCAATAGTAATTAAATCGAATTGAATGTTCAGTTTCACATAAGATGATGAGGAATAGTTGCTACTTTCTTAGTTATTCATATTAAAGAATATTTTTAATTTCAGCTAATAAAACTGTATTTCATAGCAAATGTATTTTTTTATTAATATAGCAAACTCTGAACTAGTTGATGACATTTAGCTAACATTATTAAGTCACTTTTTTACGTGAAGTAAAAATTAGAATTCGAATATATTATTCACCTATTTATTCCCGTTCATAAATCCATCATCGAAAATACCCCGTTGTTTACGTTGCCGCAGAATTGGATAATCCCGGAGGGAACACACAAGTGATAGCTGAAGCGGAAAAAAAAAGTGATAACCAAGGCGAACGAGTTATCGAAAAGCGCGCGATTCTCCGGACGCGCTGACACAATTTGCAAACGCGCGTCGCGTTATCATTCCATATTTTCTTCATTTTATTCCTCATCGCATTTGCATATACATATTTATGCCGGCGTGCCCCGATGCCGCGCGAGCGCGTAGCGGGCGCCTTCAACGCGGGCATAAAACAACGTGTAACTCCGTCGAATAATTCCATTAAATTACGGTCGGAAGCGGCCGGTCGGTCGGTTGGGGACTCGCGCGCGAATGCAATAACATTTATACGTCGTCTGCCGACGGGGGTAGAACTCGGGGATAAGGCTCTCTACGCAGGAGAGGCAACGCCGTGACTCGGTCCGCTTTCTTCCCGCGGATCCGCGACCACGGTGCGGAAACGCCGGATCCGAAATACAAGATGCTAATTGCTAAGTCGGGGGATGTATACCAGATTCAGCCCGGTTTACTCTTGGTCCCGGTATACCGAGGCGCGTTTCCTCTCGAGGGCCAACCTTTTCCCCTCTCTCTTTCTCTCTCTCTCTCTCTCCTAGCTCTCATTCGCAATTCCCCCTTCGCGAAACCGCTGAATATTCAAACTTCGTCGTTCTCGCAAAGAGCGATAAATGCGAACTCGACCGACCGCGGCCGCGGCGTCTCCTTTCCCCTTTACGCGGAAAATAAGAGAACGTTGATCCCGCGCGTTCGTCGCCCCGGATGCCGCGGAAGTTTCGCATCATTGGCCCGATTCGCTCCTCGAACCGCCAATGTCAAGTGCTCAAGATCAATACGCGGCGGCGGGTTTAATCCATTTGGATAGTCCGCGCACGATTTACCCTGCATGC